>JAYDZE010450681.1:0-16265 GCA_034509125.1 Monilaria moniliformis
TGACTCACGAAACAGAATCGCGTCCATCGGTTGATGTAAATCAATGGCCCAGATATGGTCTTAGTTCTACCACATAGGGCTGTTCTTAGTATAACATGACCCTATATATATGCATATGCATATATTTATATTCATATTTTTTGTGTTATATATAATTAATTATATTTTATCATTCACTAAAATTAAATATTTATATATAATATATTAACCGGCGAAGCTACCGGTTCATGTTCGGTGTTTCGGTTCGACTAGTGGTATGATCGATCCAATTTTTAAAATACTAATTCCAACTTAAGTAATAAAACAAACACTAACCATATAATACTTGATGTTAATCATATGTTTTAGCCGTTATTACGTGCACATATACTTCACAATTATTAAACCATAAGAGACCTTTTGCGTTAGTTTGCATAAATTGATTACATACGTTGTAGTTTAGATCGTATTCATTTCGTTATTGATCGAAGTAGTGGCATCATAATTATTAATTCATGATGAGCAAGCAATGTATTTTAGTGCAAATATAGAGTTAAAGTTCAATTAATATTTTTCTACTTAAATAGAAAAAGAAAAATTATAACTGTACGAAAGGGTCAAATAAACATTTTCCTCCCGTTACACACAGGTGCCAAACAAATAGATAAATAAATTAAACATACACAATAATAACAACACATTATTAATTCAATTCTCAGTTGGTCGGGTTGCTTCTGAATGATCCCAACGCCTTGATAGCGGCGGCCCTCAATATGTACTGGTGGTACGCCGCCGCGGCCAGCGCTCCCACGAACGGCCCCACCCAGAATATCCACTGCCATTCACACACACATATATTCCACAATTATTTAAAAAACAAAAAACCAAACAAACTTTTAATACTCGAAATTCTTACATGATCATCCCAAACTTTGCCGTTGTTGTAGATAACCGCAGCACCGAAGCTCCTCGCCGGGTTGATTCCTGTTCCGGTGATGGGGATGGTCGCCAAATGAACCATGAAAACCGCAAATCCGATGGGAAGTGGAGCCAAAACCTAAAACAACAAAATCAAAACCTAATTAATTTTATTTTTTTTAAAGATGTGAGTGAAGATAAACGATGTGCAGTAGCTTACAGGAACGTGAGAGTCACGTGCGCTCCTCTTGGGGTCGGTGGCGGACAAGACGGTGTAGACGAGAACGAAAGTACCGACGATCTCAGCGCCGAGTGCCGTTCCGGTGTTGTACCCCGTGCTAACCGAGTTAGCTCCGCCGCCGAGCTTGTTGTAGTAGCTTTTCATGAAAGCTTTCACCAAACCCACGCCGCTGATAGCACCCAAGCACTGAGCTACCATGTACGCAACGGCTCGAATCAGCGAAACCTTCCGAGCCAGGAACAGCCCGAATGTCACCGCAGGGTTGATGTGGCCACCTGAATTCAATTTCAACATGCTCATGGATAGTTTTTAATCTTCTTATAATTTGGGGATTTTTTTTAGGTTTTGAAAGAAATAAAACCTGAGATGCCGGCGGTGCAGTAGACAAGGACGAAGATCATGCCGCCGAAAGCCCAGGCGATGCCGAGGATGCCGACGCCGTCGCACTGGTCGACAGCATTGAGCTTCTTGTGGCCGATGACGGTGGCGACGGTGACGTAGAGGAAGAGGAGGGTGGCGATGAACTCAGCGATTAGGGCTCTGTAGAAGGACCAGAGCTTGAGCTCGCCGAAGTCGAGCAGCGGCGCCGGCGGCGGGTCCACGTAGTCCTTGCCGTGGTGGTGGACTTCCGGCTCTTCGCTCACTTCCTTCGTCATCTCTGCTTTGCTTCTTCTCTCTCTACTTTCTCTCTGTCTCTCTTCTCTTGGCTGTAATGCAGTTGGTGGAGTCAGGTTGTAGCAGAAGGGGGAGTTTATAGAGTGGAGGAGAAGTGAGTATTAGTACACACGAAATTTGATCATTATTTTATTTTCTTATATTTCAATGTCTGCTGTATATTTGGTGATCATTATAAAATAATAAAATTGTGTTTACGATGTCTATCTTTCATTTTCTGCGTCGATTATTAATTTTATTGTTTTAATTATTATTAATAAGATAAATAATTTTGTTGAAATATTTATGGTTAGTAATAGTGAGCAATGAGCATGATTGGATAAGCTGAGCGTATTTCGGGATATAATTCTTGGGGCCAATTACTATGTATTATAATGTTGTGGGGTAATTACTGATGATACGAATTATAAAGGGGGCCGACATGTCCGTAATCAACTATAGATTATTTGCTGAAAATTATGAACTATTTCTTTTCTTTTCTTTTTTCAGTAGAAAATTACCAACTACTAATGTTCTATGTGTTTGGGATGATCTAGTGATTTTAGAAATATTCTGAAATCGGGTCTCTATCTTTACGATACTTGTTCTCCATTCAGATTTATATTATGCTTCATTTGCAATATTTTCAATAATTTGAATTCTATTATTAGAATAGTAATTTATTTTAATTATTGAATTGTGACGTAGCCTTTCTAGACATACCATACAAAATTTTAGGAAAGTCCAAAGTAATTCTCATAGGATTAAAAGAAAATTTTATAATTTATATTCTTTATTTTTGTTTTTACTTAAAAGCTTACTCTATGCTATTCATATTTCACAATCGTAATGTTTTGGGAAAAATTGAATATATTATAAGCCACTCAACTATCACATAATATTAATGATAGCATTCAATATATTCAATTAAAAGCATTGATATTATTTTTGTATTCTTTCAAAAGTATAATTGATCATACTGTAAATTAATCTGGGATTATTTAAAAGCCAAAATTGAGAGACAAATTCAAATCATAGTTTTGTAAAAGAGATTGAACTTTTGACTTTGTTCTTCAACAAACGAAGAATAACCATTTCAAAAATATTACTTATAAATAATATTATTGTTATTATTTATATTTATAAATAATTTTTCGATCGTTCCACCTCATGGTCTCACTACAAATATACCCCAAATTAGTTAATGTATTACTATCCTTAAATACTAATATATGAAAAATAAAATTCTGAAAAGGCCTTTTATTTGGTTAAGCAAATGTAAGGATGTCAAATTAGAGAAATGAATATGTTGATGGAAAAGATAGGAATGTTTTACTTTCGATTTTTGTTTCATTACATCTTTATACTATTTTTGTTTAATACATCCCTCTACTTTTGTTATATTTTATGTCAAGTAATCCTTATTTAACAGATTTTGTACATCTATTAAATTTTCCGTTAAATTTCTTATTTATTATTAAGTGGTTAAATTTATATAATCAATGATATTCACACAGAGATTTTCAATTTGCAATCAATTGCAAATTAATTTGAATGAGAATTTTATATATTGAGTAAAATTCTTGGTCACAATTTATGCAACAAATTTTTGTGGAGAGAGAGCTAATATTCAGTTTTTATTTATTTATTTATTTTTCTTCTCTTCCTTTCACAACCGCCAATTTAGGGGTTGATAGTTTATTTTTTATCATTCTTTGGCTTTCTTCACAAAAATAATTCTTTGCCTAAAATATTTTTTCTTATGTTTGTAACATTTTATTCTAAAAAAGTTATGTAATATGCATTTTAAATGAAACATCATGAAAATACCTTTAATTTGATATATAATATATAAAATAATAGAAATAAACAAGTTAGTATCATTTTTAAAAATCTTTCTCTTATATTATTTTTAGTTGAACTATTTTTCTTACTGACTACGAATCGTGGACTTATAAAAAAATATTTTATTTTCCTTTTCATTGTTTTCTTTTTCCTTTTGAATTCTTTCTTGATTTCTCTTTACGAAAATTGCAATTTATTTATATTTTTCTCTATTTGTTTAGTCTTATTTGTGTAATTTTCGTTTTAGATATAAATGATAAATTATTGAATTAATTCAATATGTAAATATGAAATATATACATATACATATACATATACATATATGTATATATATATAATAATAATAATGTATGTATAGTGGATTTCATGAATTTAACTTTTGATGCATCATGAGGTGGCAATGTCAAAGTTATTTTTGGATTCACGTTTACAACCTCCTTAATATTTTAATTAGACATAGTTATCTTTTATTACCAACTTTAGTTATTTATTTTGTGCCACCGTAAATGATTAGTGTAATTTACACAGTAACTGTTATTGTTTACCGATGAAATAATTAAAAAAAATTCCGTATCAAAATTACAATTTTCGCAATGGCAATTTTATCTTAATAACATTTTTTTGTTAAGTTGAATACCGTAACAAATTAGTTTCTCAATCTATCCAAACTAAATAAATTCTTTAATTTTTGTATTACTACATACCTAAACATAATAAAAGCAGAAAAAATAATTGTGATAGTATTGATCGTATCTAAGTATAATCATGTTATAGAATATAAAAAATCTTGAAATGATAATAATGAAATATAGATGATATAATTTCATTTTCTCATATGTATTACAAAATATCATATTATTTATATGAAAATTATTGTTTGCAAGTAGAAATGGTTAGAAACAAATAACAAAATTATTAATCATAGAACTGGAAACAACTATAATAAAATCATTTATCACTTTTTGTTTATTAAAATAATTGTAATATTTTTAAGTGTTTATTAATATTTCAAAATCGTGTGCTAATTTTTTGGATATGCACATATGATTTTTGATTTATTGTTCATCTTTATACTTTTGATCTTATTTTTATATATTCGTTATTTCAATAAGAGAAAAATGCATTAATTATTATTTCAAAGTATTATATATATATATATATATATATATATATATATATGGTAGCATTAATATTAAACTATCTTGTTAGTACTTAACTAAGACCAAATACATACTATTAGATTCGAAAATCAACGGTTAGGATTAGTTAATCGCAAGCATCATTATAGTGGTGGAAATACATTACCAAATGGGTAAAATTGTCCAATGTTGGACTGCGTGAGAAAAATAAGGAAGGTGGAACAGCAACCCATCTTCTCCATATATGCACGTCTCTTCTGTGCAGCAGAAGACGAACCGTCACAATTACAAAACCAAACCAAACCTAAATTCTGCATCAAACCAAACCCATCTTTGTTGAATATAGAGTGAGCAGTTTGTGCATTTTGCGACTTCGTTTACATATAATGATTATGTTATTGAACACTAAACAATACTGATGTTGGCTGATCTATATAAATGATGTAGTTGTGTCTACTCATCAAATCGGTTAACCGAAAATAACCGATAGAGACTTCAAAATAAATAATATTGATGTCATGGCCCATAACTAGCAAGCCTTTTCAATGGCCTATGGTTCACATGCCTTTTCAACGGCCCATAAATCCAGTACAATGGATACTAATCACCCCTTTTTATAACCCTACCCCATGCTTATTACACTTTCTCCCATCGATGTGGGATAATTTGGCAAGGAAGGAAAAACAGCTCACAGAAAAAAGCAGGAAAATTTGCAGCCGCTGAGTTTCGAACTCGCTGCATTGACACGAGTGCAAGGCACTCTATCCACTCCGCCACTAAAGCTTTTAGTATAAAAAATAAGCACTTTTATATATATTCAGTGTTTTTCGGTTATAATCGATAATCGAAAATTTCCTTAATCAAAATTTCGGTTATCAGTTAACCGATAATCGACCTTAATCGGTTCGGCTAAACAGATAATTGACCTTAATCGGTTCGGTTACCAGTTAACCGATAACCTACTAACCAAATTATCACCCTTATTCGAAATATATTATGAATGTATTTTAGGATATACATAAACATATAAGAGGATGTATTCCACAAAATAATGGATGAAATTAGATTCATACTTTTTCAGATAATGTATTGCACGAAATATGGGAATGAAATTAAATTCCTAATTTCAATCGTAATTTGACGGTTTCCATCTAACCGTCCATATGTAAAATTACTGCTATAACCTTTGGCAGATTAAAACGGAAATTATTGATGTCATATGACATGAATCTATACGGTTAAATTAATCGATCTAACGGCTCCAACTTGTTAATTTTTAGTACGGTAATAAGGAAGTGTTCGGATTTGAGTACATCCCTATATATATATGTATGTGTGCAGTATAATGAAACATATTAAGTGAACTATATAATTTATCCAACGTTGAACCTTTTTTCCTGATATTTAAATGGAAAAGTTGCAATTAATTTTTAGATTAACTGGAGTCGCCTAAAGAAAAATATAAAAAGAGTCGTAAGAGCACCGAATCGCTCCTGCGGTACAACGGCGAAGAACATAAGTCTGATATAGTTTCAGCGCGCAGCTGTTGATCGACAACATCACCACCTAGTATTTTTACGATGAATTTGCACACCACCAACTAGATTGCCGCAGAAATTAGGATTTAATTGGAGTTATGAGTTTTAAAATTCATAATATCTATATTAAATTTACAACTATGATTATGTTATACTTACTTAAATAATAAATGATGTAGATAACATAAATGTTCACGGATGTACAAAATCCGTTAAATAAGAATTGAATGAAATAAATAATATATAAGTATAATGACCCAATTAAAACAAACAAAAAATGTATAAGGATGTAATGAAATACAAATTAAAAGTCCAAAGACGTAAAAATGTGTTTCATCTATAATGTAATAGTAATATGTATATGTTTGGAATATAAATGATAATTGTAAATATTATTTTACGGATATTCACATAAAATATTTTGAAAAGGGAGGAATTTTTTTTTACGGATCAGACTACATATTCAAATAATACTTGTTATTATTACTCACAATTACATAAATTCATAAAAATACTTATATAGAAATATTAGACATTGCACTTCACGGCCTTAGCATATACTCTCAAGACAAAAATATTCGGCAATTTTTCAAGACAGCTTATCTGTGACCATGCATGGTGACCACATTATGTTAGAGATTAGGTTGAATCATTGTCAAATATATATGCTGTCCCTTTATTAGAACTGTCCCAATCCATTTAATTCCTATTTACTTTAGATACAATACATAGTGATTGATTATTGCATCTCCATTCAAACATAACAGAAAAACCATATGGCCTCCACTCGTGCAATTTTGTTTAGTGTGTTATTGTGCTTTAATGATTTGATCAATTAATTTTTCTATGTCCAAACTCACCTTGTTAAGGACAACTCATGTTTGATTTCCAGCACTTTTTTAATAATTGTAAATTTTCATTTACAACATAAAATTGAAAAATATTACAATTAAATGACTACTTCGAACATTTTTCTAATAACAATAATTTTTTTGTAATAAGCCACTTTTAATGGAATGACTCAAAAAAAATACAAAAAGAAAAAGAAATAGAACCGCATCTATTGGGACGCATAAAGTATGACATTTTTGTTATTAGCACTAATATGATTTACGTGAATTTCAATTTATCTTTCCAAGTGACACATGACGTGTACACGTAGAATTAACCTCAGACACATAGGAAGAGTGTCGACAGAAAACTTTCGAGATGATTACATTATTTTTCTTAGTTTATCCATATCATGCTACATTGTAGTATCGATAATTATTGGCCTTACTCTAGTAGACATATTACCCCATGTTTGAGAGGTGGGTGTCCCACTTCATATGCTTTAGTAGCGATAACAGTTGTATAAATTTCAAGCTTATCATTATATTTTTCTAAAGAAGCATAAAATGTAAAAATAAATTATATAAGTTGATCATATAATAAATTTTTTAATGTAAAACGTTAAAATTGGTTGGTTTATTGTAAAGATCATGTTACTAACAGCTGGCAGCTTTTTTTATTTTGTTTTTTGTTTGTTTGTTTTTTTTTTATAAGAAAGAAAGGCTCAATATAGAGAGAGAAAGAAAGAGGATTATAGGCCACTTTTCCGCCACCTTTATATTTTTTGTGCTATATATATTGATTATTGGACATGCAAGGCCGAGGCACGTCCTTATTCTTTACTTCCGCCGCAACATGCATTTAGCCACAACTTTCTCAATAAATAAATAATATCTATGCATTTGGCCACAATTCGTTCATTTTTTTTTTTATTTTTTCTGATACGAGTTTTAAATTGAATGTTTGAAAGATAATATTTTGAATGGAGAAATAGTCCTATTATATTTGAATTGTTAGAACACTTTAATGAGTTATAGTAAGTGAATGTAGAGTACTATCTAAAAATGATAAGTGCTTTTAATAGGGGATTGGAAAAAAAATTATGATCCACTTTAGATATGAAGCTATTTTACCGACCAGAAAAAAAATATCAGCTAAATGTTCTTATAATTATAATAAGGAGCTAATTACTTTTTATGATTGATAAGATATATGATTTGGTATTTATACAATTATTACTAAACTTTCTTCAATCACTATCTTTAAATAGGCCATAAATCAAACAAAATTAATTCAAATGATATGATGTATCAAGAGTTTTGAAATATTTCAAAATTTCAATCCATCAAAATAAACAAAAGAATAGTCTATACTAGGATTAATTATAGTTTATGGCCCTATCTTTCAATCGAGTTGCAAAAATAGCCCGACCTTTGATAAACTACAAAAATAGCTAGTCTGACTTTTGTAAAGTAGTTGCAAAAATGGATTGGATATTTTGTTAAAATTCCACTTATGCCGGATTCATGAACTCTCTCTTTTGTGAACGAACTCTTCTCATTTTCCCCCAAATGAAACACTGCAAATCTGCAAACAAAATTGTCATTGTTGATCTAGATTAAACATAATCCTCCATTCTAGCAAAGAAAAAAAATCGTAATATTCTTGCCAAATTAGTCACAAACCCCTATTCGTTAGTGATAAGTGGAACAACATGAAAGCAAGGTTGAAGACACCGTACGACTTCGTCGTCGACATTGGGTTTCATATTGAAGAAAGGTCAATTGGGAGGCTCACAAACAATTGTGATATTAGGCCTGCAATTGGGGGAAAACATGAAGATAAAATGTTTGAAGATTCATACATTGTAGATTTAGGTGCAAAAGACGAATGCAATGTAGAGATTGGGAACTCACTGGTCTCCAATGTTGACCTGTGTATGCATGTATTTATTATAAAAGGGATGATATTATTTCATATATTGATGTATTTTATTTGAAGAGTTGTAACACACTAGTTTTTCTATCTTCAAATAAATATTTCTTTTTAGATTTGCATTGGTATCATAATACGGAAACTTGAATCTTAATTTAATGAAAAGTCTTTTTTATATTTTAACAAATCTCATTTAGGAAGAGAAGAAAAGGGTATCTCATTTATAAAAAAATAAAGAAGCTAAAGTCTTTGGCTTTTTTTTTTTTTTGAGTTATGATGTCTTCAAAAGTTAATAACTTGGACTTGATGATATGAACAACACCAATAAGTCAATAACCGATAATCTTCGTGCTAGGTTCTAATAATGGTTGAGTCCAAATTTTTATCAGCAAAAATAAATTATTATATGTAATAATATTTGAGCTATTATCTCGTCGTATTGATATTTGAATTTGTTGCATTTGTAACTGACGGAAAGCTACATGCAATAGTGTATTTATAAGACATCTCGAGCTTATTGTTTAATAACCTAAGAGAACTCGTAGGAGATTATACCAATGTTTTATATATAACATATTTCTACTTACACTACATATTAGAGGTTAACTTTTCAGTATATTATCTTATTATAATCATATAATTTTTCATATAAAATTATACAATAAGTAATTACTTAAAAGAGAAGTTATATTTCCAGAATTTTTTTTATATGTTTGTGAGTTTTGAACACTTTGAGTTGAATCACTCAGTTCTATGTCGCCCAAATTATATTGGACTATTCAGTACGGCCAATTAGATTAGTAGTTTTTGGTTTTAATCCTCATTCTTACGGTTATTTGTGCATCCATTTTAAAATAAATTAACATTCCTGATTATAATAAACTTTAATTAAGAGTCTATATTGTGAATATTAATTATCAAAATCCTACGAAATCATAGCAACAGTTCATCTACAATTTCTTAAAAAGGACGTTTACTTTGAATAATATGATAGATTGATTATTTGAATGATAAGATGATCAAACAAACTCAAAATTAATCAATACATCAAACAATGGCGGATCCAAGAATCAATGATCGTGGGGTCGGACAAGATAATACATATAATATTTAAATAATTATTCATTTATAAAAATATATTTCAATTTAAATAGCATTATCTTCTATTGTGTACGATAGTTGGCTCTTACGAATATCCATATTTTAAAAACGACCCAAAATTAAATTCATTGAAAAGCACTAAAAACGATGATTTCATCCCAAAATTATTCATAAACCAACTTTAGATATTCTTATTTATTTCAAACTCTATAATAAACTATTATGCAAATTCTTATACTACTATTTTTTATGTAAACTATTTAAATACTGTAGGATTTCACCTTACACTAAGATTATGAATCCAAAGAAAGAGTTCAAGAAATGGTAGATCCATTCACTCTATTATAGTTATTTACTTAATCTTCTAATCCAATCACAAATTATGAGAATATGTAATATTGCTCAATTGAATCCAACATTAACTAAAATATATAAACTCCAATCAAATTTGATAGCGCATTATTGCAAATCACAATCCAACTTTTCAAAAAGGACCTTCTAAACATTCTACCATTCCATGGCCCATGTAATTTCACAAAGTTAGCAATTTACCGTTCCTAAATACACTCGCGAAATCCACAAATTTTGTAATTTATTGTTCCTAAATTCACAATTTGAATAAACAAATTCGTAGAAAAGGCCTAAAATCTAAATACAAAATCAGAAAAATTGAGTAAATCAAAAAGCCAAAGCTTACCTCGCTAGCGTCGCCTCAGCTCCATCGTCTCGTGACTCTCGTCTCAGTCTCTCTCTTGCCGTAACCGCAGCTGCTAGGTTGGGGTTGAGGTGCGGAAGTTGTGGGGTCGGCGGTCGATAGAATGCGTCTCCCAACGATTCTCTGGGGCCGGCTAGCTAGCTCCGCCATTGACATCAAAAGTTATAGTGGATTGACTAAAATTATTTTTATCGATGCGTCATATTATTCAAAGTCAACGTCCCAAATGTATTCAAAATCGAGAGTTATGGCTATAGATAATTTCAAGCTAAATGTTCTGGCCTAGTATCCACAGATGTTATATCAGGCCAATAAAGAATCTATTGGGCCACATCCTTTGAGTGGCTCAGAAAACAATACATAATTTATTGGGCCAAATCCACCAGTATTTACACAAAGAGTCCTTCTTTTCCTTATTTAATTTTTATTAACAAATTAAACTCACCACATAGTTGAACATGCAATATGCCACATCAATCATAGATTAATCATGAATATTGTGTTGGAAAAATGCATAATTATATGGTATTTAAGTATGGTGTTCTCTTTGGATTTAACATAAACAAATGGTAGATTTGAAATCTATATTTCGAAGATGAATCTAATATATTTATTTGTTCTAATCTGATTATGGATGAATTAACAATTAATATACAAAATTGTTACTTCAAACAATTAATTTGGAGGACGGCGTGCGGTATGCACACGACGGTATGTGGAAGCCACAAGACGGTGGTTGGCATGTGCATGGCAGCGTGTGGAAGCCATAATACGGGACTGAGACTTGAGAGTGGTTAATATGGGTGCATTCATTCGCTATAGAAAGAGACATATTTGGCTATATAGAACACCCGAAACTAAGCAATTAAACATATACTAGCCTCCCCCACGTACAAAACACACACACACAAGTCAAGGTAGCAATTTATCTTAAGCCCGTACTTAATATAAATGGAGGTGAGAATGGAATAACCATTTCTACATTCATTGCATTTCTTTGCTCGATATGAAATTTTTACAGCGTCCTCATTACATTTGGAATCACCATTCATATTAGATTGGAAATAGTCATCCATCCCCAATCTATGATATTAGTCATTCTTTTTCTATATTTATTACTTTCCTGCCTTTATTCCATTCAACCCTTATTCAATTCCATTGTACCAAACGCGACCTAATAGTCTTAA
The DNA here is from genome assembly GCA_034509125.1 of Monilaria moniliformis. Classification (NCBI taxonomy): domain Eukaryota; kingdom Viridiplantae; phylum Streptophyta; class Magnoliopsida; order Caryophyllales; family Aizoaceae; genus Monilaria; species Monilaria moniliformis. The sequence goes on from JAYDZE010450681.1 coordinate 12,084, forward strand.
TAGTCTAGTCCATCAAACAGTACTCGTAACTGAACATCGAGCATTTTGCCTGAAAACACTGAGTTGTAGTGCAATATCTCTTGATAACTTGATTTTTTTTTTAAATTGTCTTTATATATTTTTATCAAAATCTTTGGCAAGAACTTTCATGGTGTTTGTGATGATATAAAAGAATTTTTATAATAAGATAAAATAAAGATCGAGCAACCCTATTATAACAATATTGACACCATCATCCTTATTTTTATTTGACATTTCCCAGGTGGCAGGAGAAAGACTTTGAACATTTCCATGATCCAAGGGCTTTTAGGAAATGGTTTAACTTAGTATGAGTGACACAATTCTAAAAATATATTGTTATTAACAAATATTCTATGTAAATACTATATATATAATACGAGATATAATATCATTTGTAATCGAAAAATCGAATTAAGACATGCAAGATGTATTTAAAAAGGTTAGAAAATGATTTATAGTAATTTAAAAATTTATCTCCAAATTAGTCTTGAAAAGGAAGATGTGAAAACCACCAACTCTGTCCTTGCGATAATGGGTGCAATTGTGGATATAATTAGGCCACAACGTCACCTTCAACTTGTTCAAACAATGTGGTTAGGAGTTAGTCCTTTATGAATCATCATGTTTTTTTTTTCTCTCTCCCTAGCTAATAAAAACTCTCAAGAAAGACTTTTGGCAATCGAATTATGGAAGTAAGATTAAAATTTCACATAATATGATTTGTCAAGATTAAGCAAGGAAAAAAATTTCTTTTAAAAATAAGAAAGGAAAAAATTTAAGAAATCAAAGATTTTGTGAGAATTTAGAAAAGAGAGATACTGTTAAACTGCCAACCAGGACAGTAGGTACACAAATCCTATAGTCTATGCTTTATCTTCTTTAAGCCATCTTTGAACCCTAACATCTCTGATTTTCGATTCCTTTCAATTAAAGGGGGCAAATTTCCTCGAGCAGTTTGTGGGTAGAATCAGCAACAAAATGGAGAGGTTGATCTACTCCAATTCCGTTCCTCTCAAACGCCGCCTTAATTCGCCGTTTCTTCCACAACTCGCTCGAGCGGACTCGCCCCATAGACTCGGACCGTCCTCATTGTCTCCTTCGTCTTCGTTTCCGCGCCGATTGAAGTCGGTTTCCTGCAGTCTCCATGTGAACAGCTCAGGGTTTTTTTACCACAAAGGTGTGGATGACTCCCCGGAGATTAATTTGGAGTCTTCCGTGGATTCGGGGAATGTGTCTGCGCCGGAGCCGGGTTTCCTCAAATGGGTTGCTCGGGAATTGTCTCGGCAGCAAAAGGTATTATTAAGTTTCTGAGTGATTATGTTATGGTTACTTAGATTTAGTTTATTGTTCAATTATGGATTTATTTTCCTTGGTTTTGTGAGAATTTTTTATTTTTGCTTTTTGGTTGCCTTCCAAATGACTCTCCTTTCTTCGATTCGATAAATATGAGGTTGAATGTGGCGTTGAATTGGTATGTTGGGCTTCAGATGTGATCATGTTGCCAAAGATTAAATCTTTTGTAGCATTGAAAATTACAGTATGCCTTTATCCATGAGAAAAACACAAAATTTGGAATCTTGGAAAGAATTACAGAACGTTAGGATCAAAGAAATTATCTTTCCTAGTTGTCAAGACAAATGGGTAATTCTGGGATGTTATATTCCCATTTCGCGAATGTGCTGGAATGAGTAAGATCACAGCTTTTTGCTTATAATAATTTCTCCTGAAATATTTCTCTTTCAAACACCAAAACTCTGATTTTCAAGTTGGAATAGCTAAGAAGGAAAATAATATTGCAGAATGCTGCTTTCCAAAATCTGTGTTTTGTGTGGAAAGTGTATCTAGTTTGTGTATCCCAGGTTGTTTTCCATTTAATAGTAACTTGTGATTAGAATATGTCAAATACTAGTTACTTATTCATAAATATACGTATGGTTGATTATGTGAGAAAATGTGTATCTCTGCTTTTTAATATCCCTTTATGTTTTGTGTACAGAGCAAATAACATATGTAATTCATATGTCACTCATCGAAGTAATAATTACTGCTCACGTATTAAAAATCAGGATAAATGAACTAGTTGACTCAAATGTTATTGACTGTTTCAAAATCTGTTACAGGTGGTTAGTGCTGGGAAGGTAATACTACTATCAGCATTCATTTTAACATTTCTCCATCCAGCTACTGTATCTCCAGCCTTTGCAAGTCTCCAAACTGCAGCCAAATCAGGAGGTCCAGCTGCAGTTGCAGTTGGTAGCACTCTCATCCGCAGTGAGTTACTAAGCAGTGCATGGACGGGCTTTTTTGCTGGCTGTCTGCACACGCTATCTGGGCCAGATCATCTTGCTGCATTAGCTCCACTCTCAATCGGCCGCTCAAAAATGGAAAGTGCTGCTGTTGGAGCTCTATGGGGATGTGGGCATGATGCCGGCCAGGTACTGTTCGGCTTGCTGTTTTTACTTTTGAAAGACCGACTTCATATTGAGATAATCAGAACGTGGGGAACGAGAGTTGTGGGCTTAACTCTGCTCGTTATTGGTGGAATGGGGATCCGGGAAGCTTCAGAGGTCCCTGTACCTTGTGTTGCCTTAGAAAATGGCGAATGTGATGTTAGTGAGTACGAAACTCTTGCGAGCCAACCAGTTGGAAAGAAGAAGATCGGATTTGCTACATTTGCCACGGGAATTGTTCACGGGCTTCAGCCTGATGCGCTGATGATGATCTTGCCCGCACTTGCTTTGCCTTCCCGACTAGCTGGTGCTGCGTTTTTATTGATGTTTCTAGTTGGGACTGTCATTGCAATGGGAAGTTATACCGTCTTTATAGGCTCGTGTAGCGAGGCACTAAAGGAGAGAGTTCCCCGGATAACAGAGAAGCTCACGTGGGCGTCTTCCCTCATAGCAATCACGCTTGGGCTTGCTCTTCTAGTTAGCCAATATTTTGGATTTAGTCTCTATTGACTTTCATTCTGAATCTTGAATTATGGTATGTTTAGATGTAGCTGAGGATCTTGAAGGTAATTGATTTAGTGAATTGAGAGCCAAAGCTCATCGTTGCAGCTTTGTATTTGTATTGCAAATTTTAAAGATAAATGCATTTTTGCCTCATAAGTTGAGCAGGTTTTCTCTATTTCACAAAGATTGTTGCCTCTTGATACTCCTCTTGATAATTGAATGAGATGGGCTATGCAAATATTCATGTATATATACTTGATGTGTACATTGTAAACTTTCATTTGCTACTGTATCATTATGAATCTATCAAAGAGTTAAGGAACTATGTACGCACTCAATATTCAACAAAAGGAAAGATTATATATCATGAAACGCATAGCAATCTTGGAAGCAACTGCAAAATGAAATGATATATCATGAAATGTAATAATTCAAAGATCAAGAATGACTCTCCGCTTCACTTTAATCGACGGCCAAACCATTTTTTACATTTCCACAAAGGGAACCAACATGGTGATTTTCGGAGTTGGCGAAGAGTTGTAAAACACAACCTCTGAATGTGTACAGTCAAGACACGTTATCTCGTTTGAATTCATCGACAAGCACATAATCAGCTTCTGATTCAAAACGCATTTGGAATCCTGAATGCCAGTCCCCATCCATAAATAAGCGGCACCAGTCAAACCAAAACGAAATTTGATGTTTGCAGGAAACAAAGGAAGGCCAGTCATCCCTCCTACTGCTTCTTAGTGATGTCATAAAGTATACATGCATCCGCAGCTGTCTTCATCTGCAACCAGAAAACGAATGAGCAATCTGAGTTGAGGATAGACAGGATCAAGGAGAACGCAGAAATGATCTGAGAGTCACATCTACTACTTTTTGAAGGAAATATCTGTGAAGTTTTTCGGGACTACTCTAAAAGTCATATTAATGCACCAGAGGAAAACTATGAACTTGAGAGAGTACTTCAATATAGAAGATGTTACAACTAATCAGATTAATGTATCCCATATAATTTGCTTGTTAACCAAGAAGATGCATATCAGAAAACCTTTAAGAATGCACATAGCATAGCATTTAAAATGAGGAACACCATTGTTTTTTGGTATCAACTCTTGACCTGTATGATATTAATTAGTTGTTTGATCGCCCATCCAACAAGACTCAAAGGAAGTAAAGTCAGGTACAGCCAGTTTCGCGTTGA
>JAYDZE010450792.1:0-16265 GCA_034509125.1 Monilaria moniliformis
ATATATATACTTGCTACAATATTCCGGTTCAACCAATGGTCTAACCGATCCGACCAATTGAACTATGAACCGATAGCTTCGCCGATTCGCTCACCGATCCGATTTTTAAAACATTGGTCCATGTGAACATTCGTAAGTAATCATTAATTAACTAGTAATTAATCCCAACTAGAGTTTTAATTAATTGGATTTTTTTTTTTCAAATACTTGTATGTTTCAGCGTATACACATCATATATATGAATAAAATTAAGTATTTGTGTGTTACCCAATTTTTTTATGGTTATTTGTTTGTAAATTTTAGAACTTTAAGTGAATTCTAATTTTGTATATCAATTTAAACAAATTTACATGATAATTACTATACTATTGATTTGATTTGATTTTGCAATCAATAAGGATTCTGCCCAATATTATTGTTGACATGGATAACTGAAAATTGATGCGGCAAGATCATTCATAAATATAATTATGTTGCTTATACTTACCAAAACAATGTCATTTTTAGCTAAAATTGCGCTTAAAATTGGCAAGATCAATCGATAAATAAATATTTTGTATTGCGAGAGTCAAATAAGTTGTAATTCAAGATGATGTAATTCCAGGCTAAAAACGACGTAATTTCAGCAATATTTATAATTTAGCTATAAAATATCAGCAATATTTATAATTTAGCTATAAAATATCAGCAATATTTGTAATTAACAATATCTTATTATGTTTTTCACTTTTTTATTTTGAAAGGTGGAGCAATAATGGGTTCTTGTCTCCCATGTGGTGAATCAAATTGCCCAATCTACTGATTGGATGAAAAATATCTTACCAATTAAGTTACACTTCTATTATGTTTTGAAATTTATATTCACAATGAAATTATCTCTACATAACAAACTATTAATTGAGGGGTGTTTCGCTAAGCTTATTTTAAAGAGTTTAAGAGCTTCAACATCTTATAAGATGTTTGAAGAGCTTATTAAATGCAATGCCTTGAGAGCTTATAAGTGTTAATGTGTTTGAATAATGTAGCTTATAAGCTAGAAAGAGAATTGTGAGTTAGAGAGAGGAAATTGGAGAGAAATGAAATTAGAAAGGTACATACTCCCTTGGAACACCACTTATTTGCCACAATTTCTTTTTTGATTCGTCCACAGCCTATTTGCCATATCCATTTATAGTAACTTTTTAACATTTAAACTCAATCAAAAGTGAGCTATTTATTCCACTCACAACACATCCTACCAACTAAGTTAACTAAAATATTAAAATTCCTGCTAGTTAATATGTGGTAAGAAGGTTGTGGACGGAGGAAGTATTAGATATAACAAACTATTGTAGAGTAATTTTCATAAAATGTTTGTTGCTTATAAAATTATGCAAAAATAAGTAGGAGTTGAGGAACTCTTTTTTTTTTTCATTTTTTTGAGAACTTATAAGCTATTGAAACTTATTTTTACAGCTTATAAAATATTTAGGAGCGTATTTTACTAAATACATTTCAAACGCTCTCTAAATCCCATTAATTATGGTTTAACAACATGCTACTACAAATAAATCATGTTATGTTTGTTTTATTTACTTTCAAAATGTGTCAAATATATGTACATAACTTATTATTAATTTTTTACAAATGGAACCACGCCCAAATTTTCAGAATGGCAAGAGTCTGACATGGACCTTTTTGTTACATGTACAATTTTGACCAACTCTGTGATGATGATCTACTTGCTTTGCACCTCAGTCCGTGGAGCTTGTGTCAACTTGTCATTTTCACATGTAATTTATTCAGATGAGCAACTCCCAACAAAACGTATTCGGTATTTGTTTAATTATCTTGATCGTCTTGTGTTCGGTAGAGATGCTTTTCCCTTGAGGAGTTTCTGTCGAAGAATCAGACAAATAAAATTCCAATGGGATCAACAGCCGCCCTCTTCTTACTTAACCTAAACTCCAAAACTCACACTTCGGCATAAATTGGCATACTTCACCGAGATCAAAAAACGCAACCACCAAATTAATACAATGAAGCTTGAATTCTTGCTCTACCTCTTCCTCTTGATCTTGCTACTACTCAAACTCACAAAATCATCAAAACATAACAAGAATTCTACTACCTCTCGTCTCCCTCCAGGGCCATGGAAGCTTCCATTGATAGGAAACATGCACCTTCTCTTCGGCTCTCTTCCACACATCGCTCTCAGAGACCTATCCACCAAATACGGACCACTCATGTATCTCAAGCTAGGCCAAGTCCCCACCATCATCGTCTGCTCCTCCCACGTCGCCAAGCAAGTCATGATAACACACGACCTGACTTTCGCCTCCCGGCCGCCGCTGCTGGCAGTCAAGATCATGTCCTACAACTGCACGGACATAGCCTTCGCGCCGTATGGAGACTACTGGAGGCAGCTCCGCAAGATATGCTCCCTCGAGCTCTTGAGCGCAAAGCGCGTCCAGTCCTTCCAGTCGCTGAGGCAGGAAGAGATTCTGATACTTGCTCGATCCATAGCTTCGTGCACGGGATCACCGGTTAATCTGACGGCGAAAGCGTACGCTTCTGCCTACGGTCTCACTTCGAGGGCGGCGTTTGGCATGAAAACCAAGGAGCAAGAAGCGTTTGTTTCGTTAGCTCAAGAAGGTATCGAAATGGCGTCCGGTTTTGATCTTGCTGATGTGTATCCTCGTGTTAAATTGCTTCAAGTGATGAGCAGAACTAGGTGGAGATTGACGAAGCTGCATCGACAGGTAGACAAGATTCTTGAGAACATCATTAATCAGCACAAATTAGACAAAACTGTCAGCTGTAGTAGAAGACAAGACGACCTAGTTGATGTTCTGCTAAGATTTCAAGAGAGCCGACAGGAAGTTCCCCTTTCCATTGACAACATCAAAGCTGTTATCCTAGTAAGCTTTCTATTGTCTAAACCAATTATTGAATTCTATTGTCACTTGCGTAGTAACATTGTCTTGGTAACAGGATGTTTTCAGTGCAGGAAGTGAGACGTCAGCGACAACAGTAGTTTGGGCAATGACAGAGATGCTGAGAGACACACGAGTCCTAAAACACGTGCAGGACGAAGTGAGACATGTTTTCAAGGACAAGGGATGTGTCGACGAATCTCAATTCGACCAACTCCAGTATCTCAAGGCAGTGATTAAGGAGACACTAAGGTTGCATCCACCACTACCCCTGTTACTCCCCAGAGAGTGCAGCCAGATCTGCAACATCAACGGATACCAAATTCCACTAAAAGCTAGAATCATGGTGAACGCGTGGGCAATAGGGAGAGACCCCAAGCAGTGGGGGGATTATGCTGAAAGCTTTAAACCGGAGAGATTTCTTGATGCTTCAATCGACTTCAAAGGCAACAACTTCGAGTTTATTCCTTTTGGCGCAGGTAGAAGGATATGCCCTGGGATCACATTTGGTCTCGCCAATGTCGAGCTTCAACTGGCAATGTTTCTCTATCATTTCGATTGGAATCTGCCCGATGGCATCGAACCAGATCAACTAGCTTTGACAGAGACGTTTGGCGTAACGGTTAGAAGAAAAGATGACTTGATGGCCGTTCCTACTGTCAAGATACCCCTCCAAATTTTTTGAATATAGCAATGTATCAAGATTCGTATTCAAGTTCATATATATTTCTATGGCATATTAGTAATTATCTGCGTCACAATGAGACAGTTTCATATAAAGATCAAACTCGTGATTAAATAAAGATTGAACCTTGATTGCTGGAAGAGGGATGGAAGCCTCATAGAGGTCATTCCTATTGTCATGATACCTGTGTTTGGATCCAAATCTTGGCACCTCCCATGGCGTGACGGTCTCACACAATACTCACCTATGAACTTAATATAAAGATCGAACCAGTCATTAGTCAAGATTAGACTTTGTTTGCAGGAAAAGGGATGTAGTGTTGTTTCACTAACTATACCAACTGATTCTCTTACACATACAATAAGCTCAAAAACCAACTTCAAAAGAGAATAAGAGAACGAAACAAAAAGCTATGACAAACTACAACACAAGAAAAAAACAGAGCATATGTGGAATTTGCATCTACGCCAATAGGAAAACTTGGGCTTTCTCTAATAAGCATAAACGAAACAAACCTCAAAATCCCATCACACACATTGAACAACACTAGATATACACACACATACATACATACAGAGACAAAAATCTTAAACAAACTAAATAACATAATCCGACCAATCAGAAATGTGTGACGTCTGATCCATGGTGAAGCTCGGCATCTTATCCAACTTAATCGGATTCTCCTTCCCCCCAATCAACCTCGCCGGATTCCCAACCGCCGTCGTCCTCGCCGGAACCTGCTTGAGCACGACGGAGCCGGCGCCAATCTTGGCCCCATCCTCAATCCTCACATTGCCAAGAACACAAGTCCCCGCACCTATCAACACCCCGTTCCCAATCTTCGGGTGCCGGTCGCCAGAGACCTTCCCCGTCCCACCCAACGTCACGTTATGCAGAATCGACACATTATCTCCGATCACCGCGGTTTCGCCGATCACGACTCCAGTAGCGTGATCGAGCAAGATCCCCCGCCCGATTTTCGCCCCGGGGTGAATATCCACCGCGAAAACCTCCGAGACTCTGTTCTGAATCAAGAGGGCCAAGATTTTCCGGCCATTCCGCCATAGATTGTGGCCTATTCTGTGAGCTTGGCAAGCCAAGAAGCCCTTGAAATTCAAGAAGCAATGGACGTAACCGATGCAGGCGGGGTCCCTCTCCTTGACCGCGAGCAAGTCATCGCAGACTGCGCGCATGATTTCTTGATCCTCGTTCAAAACCCCCACGAAGAGATCGTGGAGGGTTCCGACGGGGAGGCTGGAATCGCCCAATTTCATGGAGATGTGATTGGCCAGACCGCTCTCCATCGAATCATGCGACAAAATCGAGCTCGAGTAGTAGTTAGACAAGATGGGCTCTTGATCGACGACCGCCCTCGCCTCCTCCTTCATCCGCAGCCACAAATCTGCCGCCGCCGGCGTCGGCATCGGCTTTGACTTGGGCTTCTTGTCTGAATTAACAGGGTCGACATCGGGTAAATTGGGGCGGCAGAATTTGACGTAATTGTCGAAAACGACGCCGTCGTCGAATTTGTGGGATGGGGTTTCGGTTCTTGAAGAGTGGACGCAGGTAGCTGCCATGGCGGAAGCAGAGCTCTTAAAGGGAAATGTCTGCTTCAGAAGAAACAGTGGTGGAGCGAAATTTGTGTACATGGATGGGAGAGGTGGGAGAATTTGTGAGGTGTAATTTGTGGATAGGGAGTGAGTCATTTAAAAGGGGGAAATGGTTGAAGAGAGTTATATAAAAAAGAATATAGAGTTGGGTTGAGCTGAATTGGCGGCGAAGGGTCTAGTGTAGGATAGGAGAAGGCGTTGGAATGATTCATATGGTGCAGGAGAAGCCATGCTAGGGTTACCCAGTTGCGTTGCCGTTGCCGTTGCCGTTAATGCCATTTCCGAATTTCCATAATTTATTAATAGCATATTCCTTTCTTACCTTTATTTTGGAAATACTTATTTAGTATTTGGGTCTACATCTCTAATCTAGTTTTTTTGTGGTGATTAATGGGACCAAGGATTTATCTACTCGGAGATTTTTTTTTATTTTCTTTTATATATTTCTGGTGAAATGTAATCAAATGAACTAATTTTATTAACGTATATATAGATTATAGTAAAAGGAAAAATATCATTTTATATCATTTTCGTGTTTTAGCTTTTTCGTAATTGTACACCAGCATATACAAAATTACAAATTAGTATACATAACGTCAATTTCCATGGATCAAATCACAAGTTACTAAAATTGATACCACAATCAGAATTTGCTACACTTGAGTTAGAGACTATCAAAAAGATTCATAATCCGATATCAAGTTGACGTAAGAATTTCACTTTAAACAATAATAGAGCATGACCCAACAAAATCAAATTAATCTCAAATTGAAAATTTAGCCTGAGATTTTGAAATTCAAATTAAAGGGACTGCAATTCGAATTTGATGATTGAATTAGTAAAAATTGAGAGTGCAAACAAAAATAAAATGACTTGTTTCTACAAATAGGGATCGTATTATTAAAGAAAGCTGAATATTTCTTGTTTCACAGAATCAGAGCAAAGATGAATATTATATTCGGAGGCAAATAATTGATTGGAATGAGGCCGTGAAGCTGGTATAGATTCAACATCGGACTCCCCAGATTCTTCTTCAATTTATTAATTTATCTCGAAAATCCTCCACATCAATTAACCACATGTCAAAAGGCCATGGTCCGCTGAACCTTTTAATTAATTACCCAATATAAATTTATATAATCATAAAAAAGTTAATCTGGGTTTAATTAACAACCGATCGAAGCTTGAATGTTCACGTTGTTACTGAAATTAATTTTTTATTTTATTTTTGAGAAGAATGAAGTTATAATTTTTTGTGAGTGTGAATTGATTCTTCTTTCTTGAGTTGGGTGGATTGAATCTTCACTTCTCACAAAAATGAATAAAAATGGAGGTGGGTTCATTATATTTAGTTGAAGTCATGTGATTACAATTATGGTTACGCTAAAGAATAATCAAGATTTCGGATTATGATTCAATACTTAGATTATAGGAAATTAATTTGTCATTTTAAAGGTATATTAACCCTAACTATCATGTTCTTCATAATGTCCATGTTAAATTTATGTGTTCATGTAGAACTGATTAAGCTTAATTAGGGTTAATTAGAGTTTCAGATTTATTTGGAATTTTTCGAATATCTCAAAAAATTTGGTTCAGCTTGATTTTTAAAAAATTTGAATTCAATCAATTTCGATTTATTCTCTCACAAATTTTGAATTTTTAAATTGATTTGAATTTTAAAAAATTCGATTCGAAATCTGAACTATCCATATAGTAAAATCTGGCCCAAGAAGACAGGTCCTAATTTCAGCAATTATTGATACTGAATAAGTGTGTGGAACCTACAATCCACTGAAAATGTACGCGGCGCACCTTCACCGTTGGCTGCAAAGTTCCACTGAAAATGTACGCGGCGCACCTTCACCGTTGGCTGCAAAAACCTTTTGAAAGTTGAAATCGGTTTCCCCACTTGCTCAGATTCTCTGGTGGGACCACTTTTTCATGTCTTTTCACAAGTAAAAATAATATCTCTTTCATATTATGATTCTCTCACTTTCCGTGATTACTCACTCCCATTATTGTATGTCGTGAGAATCTAATCTGGCACTGAGTGGTGCATATTCCATGCTTAAATGCTAAAACTATCTTACCTCCTTGTGGATGTTTGAGTTATACAAAGATCGATAATGCTTTTTCATTTATTCATGAATGTGGAGACTCAAACTTTCGATCTATTAATTAAAAGAATTAACTATGTGATCTGACTTACTCATTCTGCAATAATATGACTAACATTAAAAATTGACATGAAACTTCTCATTTTATAGATGTAAAGTTTCAAAGACAAAAATTGTTTCTAACAAAGTTCAAACGAAAGACTTTCAAATTCTCAAATAATATATTAGCCTGTATGCTACATAGTACATATTATCAATCATGAAACTATTAATACTAACTAAAGATAGCTAATAACTAGAATTTGGAGTTCAAATTAATAAACAACATAACATATCTTGTTCCATTTCCATTCAGAATTATTAATTAGATAATTTACATGACATTGTAATTTCGACACATTTAGTCTTACACAATTATACAGTAATCTAACCACTTTTTGAAATAGCAGAAAAAAAAAGAAATTGATACAATTGGCTTACTATGAAGTTGAAGTACAAAAAATGAAGGAAAAAGAAAACCCTTAAATTGACAAAAGTGAAAAATAATTAAACTTGCAAAAAATATTAGATCTCGAAATTTTATTTTGAATCAGTATTAATATTAACATTTCAATTTATTCAGAGTCATTAATTGAAGTTAGTTAAAATATTTTCAAATAGAATTTAAGATGCCTAATATTAGAAATAGAAATACCGAGAGGCAGGGTGAGTATCGTAATCTAAGAAAGTTTTATTATTTCTCTTATAAGAATTCATATTACTTTCTCTGTAATATAAAATATAAATCAAACATAAAATTTTGTAAGGATTAATTAATTGTCAACTAGTACACTGATTTTATACTTATTCTTATAATTTGAACACGACATTTGAAATGTTACAATAATATTACCGTTTCCCAGTTTGTTGTAAAATTAACACCCCAAGACATTCTAGTCATCGAAAAATCGATGTTTCACGCCTCACCAAACCTGGCGTTGCACAAGTGCAGCTACACGCTCTGAACTTCTCGATGATCGGTAAAAATTGATGATGTTACTTTTGCAACAAATTGAAATATTATGACATTGTTGAAGCGTTAAAATCCATGCTTTAACTGACAATTAATCCAATGTTGAAAATGTAATTACTTTTCAGAATTGTCAACCAAATCAACAGTAACTGATGGCAATGTCACATTTGCGGATGGCTATCACTAGGGGTATGGCTGCTGAAATTGTTGAGAAGCCACCCCCCTTCTCTAGTGGACTGATATATACCAATAATAAATATATTTGTCACCATTATTAATGATGTCGAAATTTAGTTACATTCATTTTAGTTTTTGCTTTATTTTACAGCCACATTATTTAGGTGGGGGTAGTAAATTCTGAGATGGCAACTTAAATTTGGGTCGATAAATGCTGCCCCTATTATAATCTGGTGGCTACAAGACTATAAGAAACAGGAAGTCGTTTTTGTCCGTAGGCAAGAATAACATCACCCAAAGTAAACCTCTTATAAGAGTGACCTAGTTGTGGAGTGAATGAGCTAGTAACGAGCTCAAGCTCGAGCTCGAGACTTACCTAGTGGTGGAGTAAATGAGCTAGTAACGAGCTCGAGTTCTAGCAACGTCGAGACCATTATTATATGTCAAGGCTTCTTCAGTCTAGATTCAACTGGTCAAAAGAAGATGACATTTTTAATATGTCACAGCCACAGGCGGAATCGAAATTTACTGGCAGAACATAACATGTATACTAATAAAGAGATACCATAGATTTCAACTATCACACAACAAAATGTAGCCTTATGTTGTTCTTTCCCTACTTGTCTGCCAGAATTTAGCTTCAGACTTACAAAGGCAATAAATATCATCATGTCTACAAAGAAATCACATTTTACATCACCGCGAGATTTAGAGCTTAACCTCCACATCAACACCGGCAGGCAAGTCGAGCTGCATCAACGAGTCAATTGTTTGCGCAGTTGGGTAAAGGATGTCAATGAGTCGTTGATGAGTTCTAATTTCAAAATGGAACCTCGCATCTTTGTGCACGTGAGGAGATTTGAGAACACAATACACTCTTCTCTTTGTTGGTAGAGGCACTGGACCCATAGTCTTTGCATTTGTTGTCCTTGCAGCTTCCATTATCTGCTTGCATGAGTCTTCTATCAGGGGTACCCAGTATGATCTCAATTTGATTCTAATCTTCTGCTTAGGGGCAACCTGAAACAAAAATACCCATTACGTACTCGATCACTTGGAGACCACCAATGCTCGACTTGAACATGTACCAGTTGAGCATCCCATGTTGGTCGAGGAAATATGAGAATGTAAAAGTACCATAAGCTATGAAATATTTGATACAGTTTGACAAATTTCCAGTTTATCATCATCAGGCAAAGAAGGCTGTGATGGAGAGAGGACAGCTGATCAGTTACTGGAAGAGTCATATTTTAGTTAGTTAGTTTTTGAGTTAGTATTTTAAGTTGGTTATTGATTTGAAGTAATTTAATTTTCAGTTATAAAGTTTGAATCAGACTCCATGTGGGCCGTATTTTTATGGCTAGGATGTTATTAGTTAGGGTAAGAAATTGTCCAAAGGTAAAAATTTCTGGGCAGGTAGATTACATGGAATTTAGTATCATGTTTCTCCATTTTTCTAGCATTAAAAGTTACTTTCATGCTTGCTGTTTCCTTCACAAAACAATCTTTGGTTATTCTTGATAAAGATATCATTGACTTTATCACAATCAATTTACTACATGCTTTTAGGGGTCTCTGAAATCATAGTTATACATCTAAAACCGGCTACTGAATTTTCTCAAGGAAAATACGAAGAACCTGGTCAGTGCATCAATCCCCAGAATCTCAGACCAGAGAGAGATCCCTAACGGGAAAAGGGTTAATCATATATGAATTTGAAGGAAAAAAAGAATCCAGACTTTCATATGAGGTCAGATAGACTATATTGAACTAGCAAAAACCATTACCACTTTGCCTTATATCTCTTATATCTCCTTTTTGGAGATATAATTAGATTAAAAACTAGAAACCTGTATTTATGCATGGACTGCAGAAGTTGATACACAGGGTGCATTAATTTTGATTCTAAGAAGGTCCTCAGTGAGTTAATATTTAGAAACATTTCTAATAAACTGTGAGGAACTCTTATCAATAAATTAATTAAATTATATCTACTGATAACTGAGCAGGGCCACTTTTAAAGTTCAATTGTTCCAATACTTCTAATGGAATATGGAAGAGTTTGTTTTAACTTATTTTTATTTCTCAGAAGTGATTGATAAGATAGATATAAGGATAATCTTATAAATTAATGTCTGTATGTAACAAGATAAAAGCACATCAGATTTCTGCTAAAATTGAGGAGAATATAGTATACCATGTCTACAATTTCCAATGGGGTCTAAATATATTCAAGATGAGTCACATAAAAGATGCTTGAACCAGAAGCTTGAGTTTTGATTTATAACCATAGTTCCATGAAGGAGCAGATATTTATATTTTTAACCTGAAGAATTTTCAAGTTATTACAACATGTGCCTAAAGATGGCTTATTTTTAATATCAACACTATGTACACTTTGTCACTGTTTATAATATTGTTCGCCTTCAACAGAAACATATGTAAAAATCAGCACCATCTAGCTAAAAGTATTCAAATTCAAGTATATGGCTAAGGACAGGATCCTAGTCAAATAACTACCCTGATTCTTTCCTCCAACCAATTAAGATGCAATATATGCTCTTGCTCAATAATACAACTAGGAAATCTAAATCGAAGGAGAAAAATAAATTGGCTTTGTCAGCTTCAAGTCTTATATACTGGACTTGCGGGAGAAAGGAAAATGGTATCAAGGCTTAGAATGTGGCTTTTCCTGAATTTTCAAGCATCTAACTAAATGATCAACCAGCCTCAGTCCTAGAAATCCTTGAAGAAAGATTCAAACCTATCATTAATTATGCCAAACCTATCCAATGATTGGACATGGTGATGCATGGGACGACCTAATATTTAATTCAGATTAGGTATCTTCACAATCACCACATCATTTCATGATTATCATTCATATACACAGATAAATATCCAGGTAACAAATGTCCTTCCTACACTTTATTACCACGTCCCTCTTGATATCATTATTGCCATGATTAGAGTCTTAATCAAATTGCTCAAAAGTCAAAATTAAACTTGAAATACATAAACCGATTCATAGAAAGAATATAACTCAAAGTAAAAGTGTAAAACTTCAGTAATACTGTAATAACCTTTTCTTCCACTATTCTCACAACTTCTCATTCTAATCCGTTTTAAAGACTTGAACCACGTGAAAAGCCAGAAATGACTTATTTTCATACAGGAGCTTCAGATAAAAACTATCCCACCCTCTTAGCCAAGTGGAAGCAGCTTAAGAAGATTTCGCCAATTCACAAATTAGTCCTTTAAATTTTTGAAGAGTAAAGAAATCATATGGAAAAGCAAAACAAAACGAAAGGTCTGAAAATTAACTACAGAAAATTGCAGCATGCGATATCTGAGATACCCTAAGCAAACGGGACATATAAGCATTAAGAAGGGGAAAACATCACCCAGTCTCGTGCTTTCACAATCATATCAAGAAAACAAAATTGTTACAGCTACAGAAGGCAAAAATTCAACAACAAAACTGTTTTACAATTAAATTAGTAAAGTTACAAAGAGGACATGGAAATACCTTATCCGAGTCTGCACCCACACTCAATGCTGAAGCAGATGGAGACTCATCCTAAAACCCACAAACAATAGCACAAAAAAACATTTTCACAAAAACGAAAGCAAATTGAAAACAAATTTCAGCTGATTAAACGTCAGTAGAAGAAAACCTCAGTTGCAGTAGCACCAGCATTGGATTCCAACACTTCAGGAGCAGCCATAACTATCGAAGAAGTGATTCGAGAAGGCTTCAACGCCGTAAACTTTGAGGGGTTCGAAAAGGAGAACGAAACTTGCGGTCTCGAAGAAATAATTGACGAATTGCACACAGGAATAGCCATAGTCGAAGAAATTGAAGCCATTTTCGAATTCTAGAGAACTTTATCCCTCAGGATTTCGGTATGAGAGGAGTGAAACTGCTCAGTAGCACTAGTTCTTAGAATCTCAGTAGCTTTCTCTATCCAAAAGCACATTGGGCCTTTGTGTTGGGCCTTTCTGTATATAGTAACTTCTATTTCTCAATCCTTTTGAATTTTCGTTTTTGGAAATTAATTTTACTAAACATTGAATAAATGCAACTTTCATTAGTTTATTACTTGTTAATACAAAACCAATTAACATTCCACAAATTATGCAAAATTTTATGCCTACCAATGCCAATCAATTTTAGTGTTGATTGATTAGGTTGACAAAAATTAATTAGAATAAATATATTTCTACATAATATGTTTAAATTCAACATTTGCCATAAAATAATTGATAATAATTGTATATATAATTTTATTTATTAAATTCAACATTTTCCATAAAATATAGAAAAAAGTAATACAATGTAAATATTTTATAAAATAAATTGGATGTTCGGTGTCAAACGGAGACACGATTAAAAATTCATAGACATGTGAAAATATATTTACGAAAAAATTCATCACATTCAATATTGTCCTTCTTTTGTTTTTAAAAAAATGTAACAATTGTTATATTTCTTATATCATGAGAATTTGGAGATGTGAATTTTTTGAAAAATAAATATTGTCCGATTGCAGCATATATATTTATTTATGATAGAATTTCAAACAAAATTAAAATAAATTCCACATACATGTTGTATTATAAAACTACAGAACAATATATTTTATATAATTAAGAAGATAAAATTATACATAGTGTTTTTATAGATAACATCATTCAAATGTGGAAAATGGGTCTGTGTGTCACAAAAAGAACTCAGACCTACTTAAATATACAAATAAAAAATTATTTTATAACCTTTTAATTGCTGCAAATACAAATAATGAGATAAATCCTCATAAGTCCATTGTATCTGGTCCACTCAGATAAAATCACTTAGCATTTGGACCACAAGAAGAGTTTGATGATCACTACAGTTTTGAATCGATTTCTCTTTTGATTACTGGTTGCTAGAGAGTACTTGAACATTTGAAAGTCTAATAGATTGTATGCGCTGAAATTCGATAATCTTTAATGTCAAAGATCCCCTGTATCTATTGGCGCAGATTCGAATAGAATCATTGGAGAGCCCGATGCAAATATATTCTACGTGTTGTGATCTTTTTCCTGTTTGAATTTGGTTGTTGACCTATCGTTTTCGATGTCTGTAATCTAGTACATCAATCTCTGCAACATTGGATATATTCCGGACAATGTTAGGGTATGGATGAGCTTCAGTCTGGTCTATTGTCAGTTGATCAGTAGCTAACTAGTCAGCCCGCATAGTTGATCTCTTATAAGATGACTCTCTGTCTTCTTTAGTCTTTGATATTCTTCTTGCCACTTTAGAATGTTGTCTTATAGTCAGGATTGGCGGACTCCATTTATTTTGAGCTAGCACTTTGGGCTTAAGAGATATGTCCTAGTTGTCCAATCGTAGGCTGATGAATTTTTCAAATTGAGTATGTGCCTAGTTGGATTCTTCTTGGTCAACTCCCCCTTAATTGAATACTTGTAACTAAGAAACTTAGCTTACTAATATTAAAACTATAACATGTATTGCAGCATGTTATGTCATTACTTGGGGTGTTGGATTTTACAAAACATTTTATTTATTAGAGAGTTTTCTCAACACTTACCTTGAAAAAATTAATTTTATTTGTAGTTATCTCATTTTTAAATATATATATATATATATTGTGATATCACTGATATGAGCATTTTTTTACTTACCCCTTCGACGTGAGTTTTTCTTCTATGATTTCATAAAAGAAAATAAAGATAATTGAAAGAATATTAAATATGATATTTTCTCTGTTTACAAAAAATTAACCATATTATGGAAAGTACGGATTTTAATAAAATAAATGGTGATGTTTGAGTGGAGTAGATGTCTCACTTTAAATATGTCGTGAGTTATGTAGATCCTACTACTATAAATGAAAAATGGTAATTTTTGTACACTAGCTGAAAAGAAAATTATGGCAAATTTTTCGTGGAGGGGAGAAATATTTTTGACAATAAGACTAAAAAGCCATAACTCAAGCGCAGATCTAAAACTCTCAATTTAACCAACATCGAAGCTAAAGCGAAACAAAGCTAAGCTAATTCATCATACTTGAAGGCAAATACCAGACATGGAGCATGCTTGGGAGAGTCCAAAAATATCGGATCTGAAGAGCGCATACGGCATATTTATTATATTACCCATTTAAATATAATACTCTTTTTTCCTATAAGATATTTATTCCATTGGTCCCGCCAAAGCTATGAGATTTGAAATCACATAAATATAAAACACATAAATTTTTATAGTTAAATATAATTTTATTTTATATTTATCTTAATATTATCTATATAATATTTAGATTATTTTATAATAATAATAATAATCATTACATTTAATAAATATTATTAATTTTTGAATATCATATTCGCATATCGTGTAGGTAATTGTATTAGTAAATAAATAAATGAGCACTTCATGTCACATTTGACAACGTGAAAGTCATTTTAAGCGGGAAAAGAATTTCAATTTATAGCACTCAGATTTTGCTTATAGATTTTTGACAAAATTCAGTTGAAGAGGTAAAAGATTGCCAGTGCGACCTTGGGTATAAAGAAATAGATTTGGGAGTGTGAGTAAATAAATTAAACAATAAGAATAAGTAGTGTTCATATTACATATGATTAGGGATGTCAATCAGGCCAATCTATTGAGTTTCGAATTAGTCCTACTCATTTTACGGGTTAATTGGATTGGAATTTTATTAGGTTTGAAATTTTCAATCTTAATCCTAAATGTTTGGGTTTCGGGCTAGCCCAGTATCGAGTTAAAAGCGAACGACAAATATTAATCTGTGTATTTTTTATTCTTAACAATGCTATATTTATATATAATTAGATATATAAATCACATAACAAACATAAAATTCATAGTTTAAAAACATTCTAAAAAAAGTCAAAGATTACATAACATAAAATTAATGATAAATTGTTCAAAAATAATATTGCCTCATAGAATCAAAGAATCTAAAAAATGAATCTAAACTCTAAACACTTGAATAACATTGTTCTTCTACACCGATAATCTTTGAAGCTTCATCTTGATAATTCACTTCGAACTCTTCACTATCTAATAAAAAATATTATAATATTAAAATATAATATAGTTTGACAATTTATAATTTTATAACAAAAATAAAATTTTACCATCAAAATATCTATGCAACCCGTGTGCAAAGAAAAACTTGCATTTTTTGGTATATTTGTTCAATGTGCTCTAATACAAAATGAAAATTTTTATACTATCGTTGTTATAATAATGCTAAGCACATCACACGTCATCCTATCAAGTTCTGCAAAACGTGATGCATGATTTCTCCAATACTCAATCAATGTAAAATATTTAATTGGGAGAATTTTGAAAAATATACTTAAACTCAAACACGATTTAAATACTTCTAATGTAAAAACAAAAAAAATGACATCGAATAAGAATGTCGCTGGATAAATCTTTTGTTATTTAATGATTTAACTTAGAATTAGGTTATTATAGATCTAGACATAAAAAAAAAAATAATAATAATAATAATAATAATTTAAGAATTATAAAATTAAAATGGAACACAAATGTGTTTCCTTAAAATTTAAAAGCATGTTTAATAATATTGGTTATAGTATATTTGAACTTTCCAATTCGTTTATCTATTATTATTTATATTAGAAAAAACTAATGCATATATATATATATATATATATATATATATATATATATATATAAAAAAT
>JAYDZE010450903.1:0-34835 GCA_034509125.1 Monilaria moniliformis
GATACTTTATTAGCACATTTTACAATAATCATTAATTAATCTTGAGTAAAATTTAAAAAATCATTAATTAAAAGAATAATGATAAATTAATCTATTTTAATCGTGATTATTTAATCTAAATTAATTAGTATACCTTAATATATATAAATTAAGGTTTAGCAAAATTTGGAAAAATTAATGTCATAATTTAGTTAGACTCATTAATTGTTCAATAATTTATTTAACTAAATATATATTATTTAAATAATTTTTAATTAGAAAAATAAGATAATATTTGTAAGAAGGGTAAAATTGTCATTTTATATCTTATCTATAATCTAATCTAATCTAATCTACCAAACAACACATTTATTTTTATCTTCACTTTTTTCTTATCTAGCAAACAACAATATTAAATACTTATCTTGTTGCAACAATAATTTTTTATCTTAAAGCTCATCCTAGTTTATTTATCTCACCTTATCTTATTTAGGCTACCAAACGGGGCCTTAATAGGAGAGAAGAATGGACATCATCGCTTCTACATCAATGATTAATTCACTAAAAATTAAAAAATTATCTAAATCCCTTAATTAATCTTAATCCAATAATAGTTAACAACTTATCTAAAATAATTAATATTACTTAATTTAGCAAAATAAATCCACTATTGATTATTTAATGTGGCTTAAAAAATTATCTGCTGTGTAAAATTTAGCAAAAATAATTTGTATAAATTAATAAATCATAATTTAGCTTAATAAATTAACTGTAGAATAACTAAATAAGCTAAATTTATATTATTCAAATAATTCTAAAATAAGATAAATATATTTATATTTTTAATATGGGTTAAAATGGCATTTCACATCTTATCTATAATATAATCTAACCTGCCAAACACTACACTTATTTTTATATTAATTTTTATGTTAAATGTCAAACGAGTCCTTAAGATTTTGCCACACCATGGCAACTCATCATGAATAAACTAAAGGCTCCTTTAGCGAAAACTAGACGAATGCTACACTAGAGTAAAAAATTAAAAGCATAATTATTTTGAGATGTTGTCAATTATTAATATAAAGATATTTTAAAGGCTCAATTGATATTGAGATCTTTTGAATGATTTTTCAAACAAAAATATGCAGCAATAATCATTGACAAAGCTTTTTAAAAAGATCGATCTTTTTAATGGCGATTGGCTATGCAGTCGATCAATTTTTATTTTGTTCTGTTTTGTTTCTATTTTTTACTACTTTTTTAGTAGATGTAGTCGATCATCTTAATTACGTGCACATATAATTGGTTATGTGGTTGGCTTATGTGTATATATATATATATATATATATTTTTATGAATATTGAATACAAATTAAATTACCCCAACGAACATAATTATACATTATAAAAAAGATACATATTCTACGCTATTTCAGTGATTGGCCAAAATTCGCTTGCGTTTTCTATATATATATTAAAAAAATGTATACACTCTAGCTACTTTTTTTAGTTTTCATGTATTTGTCTGGATTTTCCATTATAATTTGTTTGCTGATGGAAATCTATTAAATAAACTCATATTTTTGTACAATAGTATGTAGATTATATGGAATGAACAAATTATATTTAAAAAAACTAGGTATGACTGATCCAAACTAATTATAAAAATATTAGTATGATTTGAACCAAATATTTTTGGAATTTGTGAATACTCATTCCACATTAAGCCATCTGATCACTACAATTCTAATTTGTGTTTATGTACTTTATTGGGGTATCCACTATATCAATTGATGTGGCATATGTATTGCGTTAATTTCTCCAAAGACCACGCTGACTGGATTACAATGTATAGTAAATAAGATATAATACTCCATCCGTTCCATTTCAGATGACCCATTTGGGTTTCGGCACGATATTTTAGGAGCTTTTAATTAGTGAGTTTAAGTGGAGAGAGAAGGAGTTGGTGGGTCAATTAATAAGGAGAGAGAAAAAGTTGTTAGTTAAATTAATGAAGAGAGAGAAAAAGTTAATTGATCCCTTATTATTTTCTAATTTTTTGTCATATAAGGAAATGGGTCATCTGAATTGGGACAAACCAAAAAGGAAAGTGTGTCATCTGAAATGGGACGGAGGGAGTATTTAGTTATGTGGACAAATCTTTTAAGTTGAATAAGAGTAAATACAAGAGAGCAAGGATAAGGAAATTGTGTAGTATATAATATCCAATGAAATCAAGCTCATCTCTAAATGACTAAACGTGAAAGTTGAGCAATTAGTGTATATGATTCTATTTCCATGTAGGCAGGTGCACATACGCTTAAGTAGATCTACATATTAGATTTGCCGAATTCTTTTCGATATAGAAGGTTACCATATTAAGAGATATTATGTTCTTTTTTCTTGATATATTAATATTTCATTCATAATACATTCAAATCAATGTTATACAACTATTTTTTTTTTTTAAGTTAAACATACTCTACTTTATTTTGATAACTCGAATTCACAATTTACCAATTAAAAAAATATCTTAGCCAGGGTAATGTATTTGTCCTTTTAATGATGCTATTACCATATAACTATTCTTGATAAGTTTTGAAAAGCCAAAAAAAACACACAAAAGGTGGAAGCACCCCACCAATTGCACAAGATCCAAGTTGTATAGAAATGTGTAGCTCAGTCCCGACCTCCAAGACCCCACCCCCACTAATTAATTAGGGAATCAAATCATTCACCATATCAATTATATAATAATAGTGTAACAGCAACTTCCAATGATGATTTCACAATTAATCTGCCCTTTCTCAAGACTCAAACAATGTTTCTTTTGTCAATTATTAGGAAGCAAAAAGAAGCCACAGTACGTAAAACTAGAAGAATCTAATGATCGACCCATTAATTTTATTCAGTGATAAAAAAATAAATAAAAAAAAAGTTGCCACCAATAGAAAATTAAGACTGCAATTTATTGTCGGTTAGCCTTCACACCTATTTTTTCCAACACAGAAATAGAAATTAGTCATATTTTACTCCAGAGTTTATAATTACATCCCAACCTTTGTATATCGCTGCAAATTAGATTCGGTATTTGAAATGGTTTAATTATATCCTAACTTTTCGATTTATAAAATTTGTCATCCTTAATTGTTTGGGCGAATTTGAAATTGAGATTCAGATGTCAAAATTGATTCAAAATCTTTGAAGCCTATTGTATGGATAGTAATTCCGCATTATCAATAAAGATGCATAATTACAAATTGAATCATCCGAAAGTCCTAACTCCATTGCCAACTTTTGACCCAGTTATTCAACTGTTAGATGTCTGATAACGAAATTAACAACACATGAGATTAATCGTCATACGTCAGACGTCTCAAAAGCCTTCAATTGATTTTGAGTTTTGACGTCGGATATCTATATCTAGGTCCAAACACGTATAGAGAATTCAACAAGGCTAACGTATAAAAGTGTAGTCTAATTTGCAAATAAGGTTGAAAGATTGAGATTTAATTAGCTATTAATTTTGACATAAATTGCTATATTGTAATGAAGTGGAACAGAAGATGAAATATATTCATAGTTATATGTTTTTGTTTATGTCACTGACGTATTCTCGTGTATATATATGATATACGGCACGCCCAGATATTATTTTCAGAGGGAAAAAAAGTATATGGGTGTACCAATATATTAAATTATTGATTACCAAATCTATGGCTTGTTTGGGATATAAATATTAATAAACATATCTGGGCCTTGCGACGGCCCAACTCTCCAATAATTTGCTTTTTCTGGCTCAATTTTGTTTGTTAAATTCTAGCTTGCATTGAAATTGTTAAAATTAAAGACATACATCGACTGGCTTACAAATGGTTGTTGCATTATGCATCAAACATAATTCTTCAAATAAATTCCAAATAGATGGCTAAATTCTCGCCATTGCTCGTTTAGTTTTCAACACAAAACATCACCATCACATATCATGTACCATCATATCTAGATGCAGTCGCATTTGCCACAACACAAGTTCAGGGAATATGGAGAGAGAGTAAGTTCATTTACAAAATTCAATCAAGAGGCTATTAATTATCAAAGGACTAAATCCTTTAGCTAGGAAGCTATTCTTTTCAACAATTCAATCTTAATCGTGGAAGATGCATCATATCTATTCTTTAAAAAAAAAAAAAATACTTGTTCAGTCTCAAGATTAATTTGTACCCTCATAGATGTAATATAGATGGTGATAAAAAAAAGATAGTGGAAAAGCAGCAAACTTGAGCATATTCTGTATTATCTAAATAGTAACAACACGTTCATTTTGATGATTCATCACGGCCCCCTCAACTACGTGTGGCTAGTATTCTTCATATACAATCGCAAAAGCGCAAATCAACCTCATTCACAAAAACCAGATCAATATTTCCAAGAAAAGATCATTTAGTGAGCATCAGCAGAAGTAAACGAGTCTGCACGACGGCTTTTCTGGAATATTGCTTTCTTTGCTGTCTTGGCTGAAAGATATATAGACTATATTAAGATATACTCCCTCCGTCCGCCATAAAATGTCACACTTACCAAAAATGGACGTCTACAATAAAATGTCTCATTTTACTTTTACTATTTTTGGTAAATGGATCTCACACTCCACTAACTCATTACACTCACATTTCATTATAAAACTAATATATAAAAGTAGGACTCATATTCTACTAATTTTTTCCATCCACTTTTATTCATATTTATTAACAAAGTCAAACAATTTTTTAAAACCCGCGCCAGTCCAAGTGAGACATAATATCATGGACGGAGGGAGCATATTGGATATGAGCTTTGGTTAATTAATAGTTAGACTGATCAAGACTGAAATATATATGAACTAGATTAAGCTATATATATTGGATATATAGGCTTTGGTTAATTAATAGTTAGACTGATCAATTACATAAAGCAGACAAAAGATAGTAAGTCTATAGGCTATAGTAGAGAAATAGAACAAGAAGTCTATAGGCTATAGTAGAGAAATAGAACAAGAATTTCAGTTCACGTAATCTCAAAATATAGAAAAGAAGTCTATAGGCTATCGTGTTGCTGTATTTTTTGGTTGGACCGAATTTAATTGCCTAACAGACGATTTATGGGATGTTATAATAAAAAATATAATATTAATTTAGAAATAATAATATAATTTCTAATAACATAAATTAATTTATTTTTATTAATTAGATTAATAAATTTTACTTTAGTGTTATTATTTTTGAAATTTTGACATATTAGTACGCCAAACCTATAACAATTCTGAATTGTGAATTGCGAACCTAACTCATTTTACTTATGTACCAGCATTGCACACTATTATATTTCCAAATAATTCGGGTAAGTCCGCATAGTCAAATTATGGTGCAAGATTCAATTTTTTCTTGTCAATTAGAATTTGGTAGTGAAATCGGTGGCTACATATATAGTCTCCAACATTTAATTTCTTCATCTTCGAAGCTTATCAATAGGGATTACCGCGACATTTTCGTCAAAACTAGGCCTTCCAATATTATCAAGAGGAAGAGGAAGATTAATGAGCATAACATCGGTGTGATGGGGTTTAAGTAGTGCATTTGGATTGTTGAAATTGGACAAGGTGGCGAGTTCATGAACAGAATCGACTATGTTGGACGTGCAAGAAACAATTTGTATGAGCAGGGAAGCGACGGTCGCGGCCGGACACACGTCAAGGAGATGGGCATTAGGCCAAATGGGAGTGTGTAGCTGCAATTTGAGTTGGCTGGCGGCAGCTTCCGCCTTGTTGATATGATGATCAGCAGACGTCGAACGAGTCATCGCCTTCATCCCCTGAGCTACTTCTCTCAGAGCATTACTGCATTCCCAGCTCATCTCCGTGCACGCTTCCTTCATCTTTTCTCGAATACCTAATGGCGCCTGCACAGATGTATATAGGACCTATAGCTAGGAAATAATTTGGACTATTCATCTTTATATATATATAAAGTACCTGCATGTCGGAGTTAAGACAGCCGTTGAGTGCGTCGATCTTGCAGGCGCATTCTCGTGTTAATGTTCCGATTTTAAGGTACTGGTCCCAAGGGTGCCAGTATCTGAATTTGCC
Source organism: Monilaria moniliformis (assembly GCA_034509125.1). Lineage (NCBI taxonomy): Eukaryota > Viridiplantae > Streptophyta > Magnoliopsida > Caryophyllales > Aizoaceae > Monilaria > Monilaria moniliformis. The sequence goes on from JAYDZE010450903.1 coordinate 6,103, forward strand.
GTGTCTAGGCTCCCATTTTGCGAAATTCACCTATTAATTCAAAATAATACACGAAGATTTATTGTGGATTGAGGGATTCTGAATTTGTTTAACTTTACCAACCAGTGATTCTTCAACGCTCTTTGAATTAATAACGCCTCTGTACCCTTCCATTGATGCTCTCATTTCATGGCTTTTGTCATTACTATTGCCTGTCTCGAAATATTCCCCTCCAAAACCTGCAATTTATTCAACTTAGTTAGTCTCATGAAAAACGAATCCCCCCAACCATTCTCTTTATTCCCGTCGATTTGGTCTCGGTTTCTATATTTTATTACTATTAAGATTCTGATATTCCCCACAATATATATCAAAGGTTACAATTTTTTATTATTTTTATTTGACGGCGAGGAACACTTGTTCGGGGGAAGTGGGAATACCTTCCAAGAAGGTTCCGAGCGTGTGGATATTAGTAGCAACGAGAGTGTGAAGATCTTGGCCCGCCCAACAAGGGCATATGCAACAGCAAACGAGTACTGTAGCATAACCAACCAACACAGTAGACATCCTTTTCTCCGCCATCTCTATCAGCTTTTCTCCTCTAAAAGTGCACACTGCTATCAACCCAAATGTCACAATTGTTATAAGAAAAAAATAGTCGTTTCTCGCCTTCAGCTTAGGAATAAATCGACCAAACGTCGCCACGCCAGCTACATTAATCACAAATAGATATATCCATTAGTTTCTTCTGCATACAATCAAAACATAAAGATGATATACATTCTTTAATAACTACCTACATATGAAGAAAATGATGAAGGCAAGCATGATCGACTCCGTCGTATTCCCTATTCCAGCAAAGCTCGTGGCGCCGTGTGCGCCGACTCCTAATGCACCTCCCAGCAGCGTCGCTAACGTTCTGTTCACCCCTTTGCCAATCGTCGCTCCTGAAATAATATAAAAAAGTTGTAATATTGAAAGACGGGACAGTAGGATATTAATGGGGACGGACCTATGGAGAACTCGAAAACGACAGCGACGGTGTTGACGGCCCACATCGCATAAAGGCCACTACCGGTAGAGTAGCCGTCGTGAAAGAGATCCAAATAGTAGATTAAAGAGACCGCTGCCATCGCCAATCCCACTTTTAATGCATGGAGTATTTTGCGTGGATCTTCACCTCCTATTTTCTTGGTTTCGTCGGCTGCGCCCTTCGCCATATTCATCACCGTTTCCGAACATCCCTTCACCTGATGTTTCACATACTCTAACGCCATTTTTGCTTGATTCTCTCTCTCTCTCTCTCTCTAGAGCTGTCTGTGTGGATCACTGTGTTTTGTTTACATGGGAATGTGGTATTTATATATCAAATCTGTCTCTGTATAAGGTTTAGGGTTTGTGGATTTTTCTTTTGTGGAGGGGTCGAGTTAAGCACTAGCTAGTTACCACTTACATATAAAAGTGTAGAAATAGGAAAGTCAGGATTGCTTTTTTACTTGGTCTTTTGTTTTTGGTGGATAAAAAGTCATGAATGAAATATAATGTGTATTAGTTGCTTTATGCATATATGTTGTCAATTTGATTTTGTTGTCACGTATGTAACCAAATTGATTTCAGATATCGATTTGTTTTCAATTTTAGGATTCGCTTGTTTCTAGTTATGTTAGTGATGTTGTACCTGAATACAAGAGTTTCGAATATACAAAAAGAGCTTTCTTTATATATTTGATTTACCCAATATTACAATATGATATATTATATTAATTCTATTATATCTATTACTATTAAATTCCTCTTAGTTCGTATAATTCAAGGATAATTATATGTAATAAAAAAATATTTTATTTCAATAAGAAATAAGAACGTGAGAATCAAATTTGTTTTTTTTTTTTTTTTTTTCTGGTCTATATGAAATATCTTACTAAAATTTGAGGGTGATAAAATTGACTTCACTATAAAATATAATTGAGGGTCATATATAAATGTGGTGTGGCCATCAGGGAATGGGGGTGGTTAGAGAAAAGCGAAAAAGATTGAATTGACAAGGGCGCATGCAGGGATCGCCGATGAAGGCGATCGCCTCATATCTATACTTACTTAGAGGCACCGGATATTGCTTATTTACTAATTATTATAATATAAAGTTCGATTACACCTAGCTTTTTATAATAAAAGACACTTAGCTGCTCGATTCTTGATTCTTTACACACAGATATTTAAGTTTTTTTTTCACCCACTATATGCAGATTACTTACTATAATTTGTTTCTAAGTTGTACGTATTTAAATGTCAATGCGAATCGAGTTTTTAACTATGTGAAATTATGATTCCAATAAATCATCATGTAAGCAATCATGACATACGTGGTAATAAAATTTGATTGCATTTTCTGTTGTGTGCATAATCTAATGTACACGTACAATTACGTCAACAAAGATAAATTTTTAAGTCTTAACAATAAATTTATATACGGTTTCAAAAATTATATAACGGTTTGAAAATATGAGTTAAATGAATGTTCAGAGTTTAATTTTACTAAATGTTTGAACCTCATAGCTCATTATTTACATACTGAAATCTCTATAATATTTGGATCCTCTTTGAGGACAGTTATTAATTATAAACTCATGGGATAATAATACATAATATTTTCATTTCGTATACTACATTTTGTTGGACTCTAAGTAAGATTTCTAGCAACTAATTATTGTATTATAGTTTTACGTGATAAAAAACAATGATAAAGATATTTACTTTGGGTGATATAAGATATATTGATAAAATAACATAGACTAATCTATAATATATATCAACGTCATATTGATCATCTAATTCTTCTATCATATGTTCTTTTTTTTTTTGGAAGCTTTAATCATATGTTATAAGTACATCAATCATGTATTTTTTTTAATGAACACACGTACTTTGTGAAAGGTCTTCTCCATTTACCGTAAAACTTCTTCATTTGAAAAAAGAAGAAGAAAAAAAGGTAACAATCGAGACTGAGATCAAAATAACAAATTGCGGCATACCAACAGCACTACATCTGGTGGAAGGATTGTCCACCTTAGATAGTGATGGTTACCAAAAAAACGTAATACACACACATACACATACACATACACATACACATACACATACACATACACATACAACGTCAGAAATCATAACTGCAGATAAAACTTAGGCAAAACAAAAGTAGGGGAGAAGAAAAGGAACAGAAAAAGTAATCGCAGATGAGAAAAAAAAAAAGAAAAAGAAAAACCCTAACCTTAATAAGTGTAATAACTTTGATGATAATGATAAATTTGGTCTCTTTAATCACGTATCACATACCAATAAAAAAAAAATTAAGGATAAAAAGATGTGGTGCCACTTATCTTCTAAAAGAAGAAATTAAATTAATGATATTTGAATGGCTCTTAAGTCGGAGATGCAGCTATAGCAGCCCTCTATTGACGAATAGAGCCACAACTCAATTCTAAATCACATCTTGAATTATAATTTTGAATTAATGTCTTTTATATAGTGTATAAATGCAAATTAATTACAAATGAATTACCATGATCGTTGGCTTGGCTAGGCTATCACAAAAGATTTAATTACGTTGGTTAGTGGACCTAGTTTGTTGAGTCTGTTTTCTAATTAATTACTCACTATTCGACTCAACTCAATTATATGGTAGCACCCAAAATAAGACAAAAACATTTTCTTAAATCATATTTTATATTTGTTTTACGATTCCTTTTGACGTTGTGCCAATCTTGAAGAATTGCAGTGAACACAGAGAAATTTTTTATTAATATAAAATTATTGCATATTTGCATATGCACTTTCCTAGCTCCTTAAAGGGAGGTATATAAAGCAATTAATTACGTCTGGCTGAGGTGAGCTTTTAAGCTCGTTGTGCTAATCAATTTCATAAGTATGTACAACGTAACTCTTCCAAATTATAGCCGATTTTTCGTCTCAATTAGATATTTCCTTCTTCAAAACAAAAAGGGTTACTCAAATTATTCTCTATAATACGATATAATATTAATTGCAATTTAATACCGCATGCATCTAATCTCTAAAACACAAGTAATAAAGATCCAACTTTAATATTCTTTGCAATTTAGATATATTTAATTTTTTGTGCAAGATTAGAATTGAGATTTTAAACACCCATTTAAGTTAAATTTCTAAATTAATTGAGAATTTTTTAAGCTTATTTTTTGGGCTATCATCTTGTATTTTCAATTTTATTGTTAAATGTCTGATCAATTACAACTTGTAAAGCTAATAAGTCCTAGCCAGTCACTCCAACTATCGACTCAATTACTCATTTGTTGGACATTTGATGATGAAATCAACAACATGAGAGGACAATCCATACAATAAGCTTTAAAAACCATCAATCACTTATAAATTTCAACAACAAAGAAATGTCTAAATCTCAATTTTAAATTTGTGCAAAATTAAATAAGTGTAAATTGCGGGGAATGACAAAGTTGGATCTTTATTGTTATATTTTAAAGGTCGGGTCTAATTGCACTTGGCCAAAAGTTGGGTATAGAATAGCAAATAACCCTAGCTAGTTCTAATATATCTTGTTCATATTAATTGAATTCATATAGTTTTCATGCAATAGTTTTATCTAATACCAAAAAAAAAATAAAGCTAAATTAATCATTTGCAAAGAATTAACATCTTATATAAGGTTTTGAGTGATAAATTAATATGTATGTATATACATGAATTAACATCCCATAAAGCAAGTCGGAGTCGGAATACTATAAATCAGTGGAAAAACAACTCACGACAGCGTTATCTGTGTAGTTAAGCACTTATTTATTAATGCATGCATGTATATATGTTGGAATTATGATAAAGCCCACCTATTACTCTACTAATTTGTCACTTAAAAGTTTTATTTGACGTTCCAACTTCCAACTACAACTAAATCAAAATAAAGACGTCGTATTTGACGTGGATGTTGAATATGGTGTATCCCAATAACTTTAGCCTTCTTATAATTACAACTTGCCAACCTCTTTCCAAAACCACTATTTTTTTCAAGATCGTGAAAAAGCACTATTTTTTTACATATTGCAAAAGAATAACAATTTTAGTAATTAGTGAAAACAGTTTAATTTACACTTATATTTTAAAAAATATCTCAATTTAATTAAGTACTTTTTTCCCAATTTTGGTATAAGAAAATATTTGCACGTCATTCTCATAATTCAAAAACATGAACAATTACATATAATAAGCAACATATATACACGTATAAAAGGAAGAAGTCCCATGCTTAACGTCTCGGTCATGTCACGACTTGGTAAAAGTCAATAGAATTCTATAAATGCATTTTTTACATAGTACTTAAAATAAAAAAAATATCTTTTGAACATTCGAGGGATGAGACTTATCTGTGTAAAGAGTGATGAAGCATAGGAATGGTAGCAGGGTGGGTGGATATTGCTCTCCCACACTCATAACCACTAAAGAAATTCACCCCCAAATCCGACCCATATCAGTTTAAATCGGAGCGGGGTGAGATGAGAATTACTTGATGGGAGAAGGGTACCCGTCAAATATTATTACAAAAAAAAATTAAAAAATAAAATTGAAGTAACAATCATATTGATTATATCTTGCCCCTGCCCCCATTAGGGGGTACTTGCGGATATCCAAACCCATGAATAAAATTGGCATCCATAAATTGATGTGGTTCAATCACCATCGTCCTCTTTTTCCTATTAAAAAAACTAAAAATGAAATAAATGAACTCTAAAGGTTAAATAGTATTTTTAATATATGATGTCTGAATTAAATATTAAAACATTTGAGTTAGGAACAATAAAAAGGAGAACTGTTTGTCTCACAATTAACAACACCACGCAACCAAACTTTTTTCTTACCTTTGCTCGCCGGCGCCGCAGGACGCCTTCCTTCCGCTCTAATTCACATCCGTCTAGTAGACCATATATATAGAATCCATTGTCAATGTATTCATGATAAAAATAAAAAATATTTTTTTTAAAAAAAAGTTACATATATTTCCATCTTTTTGGAACCTGTACCAGTAATCAACAATATTCGACCAAAGATTAACTAAATTTCAGGTTTCCTCCCTTGACTAAGGGAGCCATCAGTTTTGACTGATATCTTGGACCAAATTCTAATTATTAGATTATTAATCATCAACTTTTATTCAATTTGTAAATTCCATCTAACTTTCAAAACATAGTAAATAAGTATTCAATCTTTTAATTTTTTTACAATTAAAACAATCCCAAATTTTCTGGCCATCCAAATTTTCAGTTTTTCAAAAAATTTAGTTGAATATCCAAGTTGGACTATAAAATGGTCAAATTCATCTTTTCAAAAACGAAAAATTGGTCCCATTTTTTTTAATTAATCAAGCTTCTTTACTGAATAGTTTAAAGACTAATTAAATGTGTCATTTTTGTAACACAAACATAAACATAAAGATTGGGCCAAAAGATGTGACTAACAATCTCCGCTTATATATAAAAATGAAGGAGGCGATCCATGTAGGACGATTACGGGCATCTAGATCATATTTTCAATCTCGAATAGTAACGGATCTAAGAGGCGGGAGGGCCTAATTTTCCCTTAAGATCGACCGAAAACGTCATGGTTGTCCCCTTGATCTGCATATATATTTTATTTTTTTGAAGAAAAAGATCTGTCACTGGTGATATGAACGATGGTTTTAAGATCTATCACTGATGATATAAACGATCTCCCAAAATCATATTCTGGATCCGCCATTGATCTCAGAAATTTTGTGTGAAAGATTTTGCTATAAAATACTCCATGTAATTAATTTGATTTGTGTTGAAGAAGGTTCCAAGCATATACAATTGACTTGGCTCTTATATCAAATATCAAACTTCTAGATATTAATCTTGACATATAGGTATATTGACCTCATCAGCATTAAATACCATATCAAGAAAACTGAAATCGTATAATTTCACTGAATGACACACTAAAATAAAAAAAAAATCGCCAAAAATTTTCTATCACAAACCCCCCAAAAAATGACTTGAAGTTAAATCAGAGAACCAAAATATTGACAGGAGATTCTTGTTTAACCTGATGATCATCAACTACAACACTAAAATGCGAGGACGAGTTATCTTTATTGTCTCGTTGTTTAAAATGTGCAAGCGAACTGAGCTCATCAATGGCTTCTGCGATGGCTTCAACGCATGAAACTATGTCATTAAGCAGAGATGCGACTGCAGCAACTGGCATTACGAGAGAGATGTCTGTTTGTTCTTCCCAGAAATCGGATTTGAGCAACGAATGCAGATTCTTGGACGCGATTCTGAGGTTGGATTCGTGGGAATCAGGCCTCGTCATTGTCTGGACCGTCCATGCAAGCTCCTTAAGTGCTTTTCCAGATTCTGAGCTCATTCTTGAGATTATTTCTTGAATATCTTGAGGTGCCTGCAAATAGTAGGTATGTATGGGCAACTGGGTCTTCTAAGAAGTAAGATGGTTTCTAGTTGAGATACATACTTGAGTTTGAGAATTAAGATAGGCGTTGAGGGGTTGGACGCGATAGGCACACTGCCTCGTTAAGCTTGCGATCTTCAAATACTGCTTCCATGGATGCCGGTACATGAACTTCCCATGCCCAGGTTCCCATCCGGCAAAATTCGCCTACAGAAGAAGCAACACTTGTTAAACTTGTTTTGCACAAGACTAATCATAACTATAATTGTTTCACCAATATATATACCAATGTTTCTTCGCTACTTTTTGAATCAAGAATACCCTGCAACCCAACTACACCCTCCGACGCCTCAGCCCTTGTGAAACACTCCTCACCAAAAGCTGCAAATTAAACACGGAGTAAGCTCAAAACGTCTGCTTTCAGATAAACCTTGTGTTTGTTTCATGCAATACGTACCTTCCAAGAAATTCCCAAGTTTCTCCATGTTCTTAGCAACAAGATTGTGCAGATCTTCGCCGGCCCACACGGGGTACACGAGGATCGATATAACGACACAAGTCGTTGCTCCTATGACTACGGTTGAGAATCTCTTTTGTGCAAAATCAACTATTTCATCAGTCCTCAAACCGGATATGGAAACCAGGCAGAATGTCAAGATGAATATCAGCACCCCATAATCATATCTAGCCTTCACTCTAGGAAAGAATCGTATGAATGTGGATGCCACAGCTGCAGCAATCACAACAACATCAAATATCAATATACTGTACTATAAAAAAGTTACAACTGTAATAAAACATTATATACCTTGTACGAAAACAAATAATCCAATCAAAATAGGCTCGCACGTTTTCCCCGTCACAGTAGCCAAGTGATGAGCTCCGAGGCCTAGTGCACCGGCCGCGAGCGTCGCCAGCCCTCTATTCACCCCTTTCCCAAGCGTCGCGCCTAAAAAAATAAAAAATACTCACACTTCAAGACTGAATAATTTTCTTGTGAATCATGGCCAGTAGCGGGTGTATAAGCAGTTATTTCAAATCCAGAGGTTTATTCATTAAGAAAAAGGAATCTTTACATACATTCTTAAATTTGTAATAAGCGACTGGCTAACTCACCAACGGAGAACTCGAAGACAACGACAACGGTCATGACGGCCCACATTGCGGAGACGCCAAAGCTGCTGTAGAGAGGCTGGAAGTAGTAGAACAAGGAGACCAAGGTTAGGGCAAGCCCAACTTTGAATGAGTGGATGAGCTTCCTTGGATCATCTGTAGCAATCTTTCTAGCTTGCTCAGCAAATCCCACAATGGCTGCACCTGCATCTAGTGGGATGCCTTTGATCCACAGCCACCCATTCACAAAAATGCCTACTCTCTCAATCTCCATTAACACATAAGCTATCGAGAGTAGTAATTTGTTGTGCATGAATGACAAGTTGGAGAATAAAGCACTTATATAAGAAGAGCTATGCATACATTTGTGCCAAAGAATATATGCTATTTATTTCGTAGAGAGATTATGTATGCCTTAGATTACCTAGGCAAGTACAAGAAGCATAATATGTGTTATCAAGTGGGATTCTAAGTTGGGATGGTTTTATCTGTTATCCACAACCAAGACTCTAACTAAAGGTGAAAAATAAAGAAAAGGGGTCTTACAAGTTGGTATGTTACAAGATTTTTACCAGGAAAGGTAACTTATTTTGGGCCACAAAGCATCATGTGATGATGATTTCACCAAGTTTCACAGTGGAAGTGTTTTTATGAACTGTTACGCATATGTTAGTCGAAATCTGCACTGTATTCCATGAATCTTACATTGCACAAGCCATAGAAATTAATGAAGTTTCACCTTCAATTCTATAAGTGATCATGGATATCTCTGCACATATTTTACCACTAAATTTTAAGTCCTTATCAGATGCATTAATAGCATACTCGTACCAGAATATAAGCAAGTGGATATGCCTTGTTTCAATTTCGCAACACTTGAAACCATAACACACGAATTTTTATGGTCAGGCATATGGTACATATTAGACGAATTGAACGGTGTATTGAGAGCTACAGAATCAGACATGATCGACGTTCAGAATGCTTTTTGTTTGATAAGAAACTGCAAATCTTGCAATGAATATGTTCTTTGCAATAAAGAGTTTCACCACTTTCTCTTCTGAGCAGTTGTGTTTTAGCCCTTGAAAGAGAATATCAGAAGCTACGCAGACAGATCAAAAACGTTCCCCAAGTTGCAAAGTTTTCCAAGACTCGTTTTCTTCATGCATATATAAGTGCATATGTGAGACGAAGGGCAAAGATCCTTGTCCCAGACATGATCTACAACGTGCAGGCTTTTTCGTGTGAATTTGAGGTGTAGTGATCGCAAAGCTAAGTTACTATAATATCTCTGCTCATAAAGCATAAAACTATAGCTCTCTTGCCATTGAATGTGTTTGAAATAAAAATTTATCATCTCAGAACCCTTGAAAGAGAATATTGATTGTACAGATATGTAACATTTGATGCCAAGATCATCTGCTGCTTATCTCCATATACGGTAGCAGCATCTAATTCGTACCTTCATACTCGCATATATAAACATCTCTTCTTAATTCTACAGCTCAATGTCAGAAAATAAGCATATAAATATGGACAGAAACTAGAAAAGAAGCCCAGAAATCTGACATTCATTAAACAAACCAAGTGTAAAATAAACAAACATTTTCCCTAATTACAACACCTCCATCAAGATAATACAACAATAAACAAGTTTGCTCTCTTTTTCCTTATGTACCACCTTTATATCCACCCAAATTCCTATATATATATATATATATATTAAGAGCAAACAGCAGGAGAAACAGATGACTATTTACGAGTTCAGAAGATAATATTACAACACTCAGTTATAGCTGGTAGGTGCATGATCGGACCTTTGGTTTCCCCATAGCTGCCATCAAAACCACACAACTACTTTTTCAAGGAAATATGTTAGTCGCGGTAAGCTTCAGAGTTGCTCACTCTCAACCGATTCCTAGCAAACCAAATCACCAGAAGCAGGAACATGGGTGGCTTGGTGAGCTTCTTGAACCATCACATTGTCGGTGCTATTGGATTGTGGGACGCCACTTTTTGTGTTTTGCTCCAAGAGGCGAACTAACGAGAGAAAGATCTCCATCCTTGTCACATTCCTATTAGCCTGTTGAAGAGTACATGCTTAACTGAAGAGATCTAAAACAAGACCAACTATTGAGGACCAAAGATATGACATCTCTCCACAAAATAACATTAGTAGATAAAATCCATTGGTATATTTATTCCTTAAACACATTACCTCAACAGCAAAGCGTGCCCAGAACTTATCGCTCCTAGTTTCCATGAGCCCCTTCAGAATGGTCAACCCCAGTCCCCTAATAACATCAGCTATTTCCAGAAACAAACCTCTTTCTTCACATAGCATCTGCCACAAATATAGAAAACAATGAGGAAAAGAAGAAAACTCGCTTAGCATGATAAAGTGGCAAATTTTATGTAAAAGAAAGGCAGGCAGTTGCATTATGTTTCCAGGCCTCGAGAGTATTACCTCCACAAGCATTTGATAGGGCTGATTTAGATCCTCAACGACGATAGGGCACACCAGAGATTGTGATCCTATTTCATATGCCCATGTTGCTCCCCCAAAACTATCTTTCAAAACTAAACCACCATCCTTGCTTATAATCTGAAAGTCCCAACAGAAGAATACAAGATTTCATGTTTATTCGACCTTCACGGAATCACATATTGAAGCACATGAAGTAGGCAACATTTATGAAATAATCTATACAAAGGCGTAATCTTCTACATCAGCAGTTGTGAATTCTATCTCATTACAATTTGCACATATATTGAACAATTGGCGAAGAAAAGGTTATTTTTGCACCTTCGATTCTGCATTTTGCTTGAGCTTGTCTGCATGCTTCGTGACACTTTGCAAGAAGAGCATATGTTTGATAGTACGTTCCAGGAGTGCATCGATGCTACACTGTTAACATAGATATGCATAAGTGCCATAAACAAAGTGCTGATTTGCTTTATCACTATATGAAATCAATATATGTGTGTATAAATTATTGGCAAGTTACGCATCACCTTAGCTCCATTAGGTACAATTTCCCTTAGCTCCTTTACACGATCCTGGATCATTTGACGGTCTTTGGGCCTTGGTCTTGGATTCTCACCTGGCTTAAGCCTCTTACGATTTGTTTTGCTTGATTCATGTGGTTTGGTAGAATATCCAGTAGGGACACTGTTACTCTGTCTTATATTATGAACTCTTTCAATCCATGGATCATAAAGGGAACCACTCTGGCCATAGATTCTGGAATCCTCTTTCAAAGAAGCTCTCGTCAACGAGGAAGAGCAAATTATGCCTGCCTTTGCTGTATATTTTGGCATGTCCAATAAATCTCCCTCCACATTGTCAGAAACACCAATCCTCCCACACGGAAGCAAAGCTTTGGAAGCCGACGAGCCACTTGTATCATTCAAACTCGTGCTACAAGAAATATTGTCATCCAAGCTCTGCTTCACGCAGGGATGAACCTTAGAGACCACAGCGTCCAAGAGATGGCCGGTGTCAGGGAAAGAAAAGATCCCACTATCCGACTTTCCTTGACTAGAAGAATAAATTTCAGGAGAAGCCAGATTATTTTGAGATGGAGAATTATTTGTACCACAGTTATGCATGGTTGTGGCTGTTTGATCAGTCAAAAAACTTTTCCAGCTACTAAAAAACCATTTGTCCTTAAACTGAGCACCCAAAACATCGAACAAGTCATCCCCTGATCGAGTTTCGAAGCATGCATCATATTTGGCCCTTTTTACTGGATCACACTGACCTTCAGTTTTCAGCTTTGTGTCATCCCCAACATAACCTGAAATTGTTTCTACATCGGAGACCTGAATGCCAGGTCGAACAGGTTTGACAAGATGGCCTTCACTGACATTGTCCGAGAATATTTTTTGTTCTGTGCATCGTATGGTAGCATGGGATAAAGTAGAGGAACTGCAGAATGATAAATCTCCGATGGACCTTGTGACGTTCACAGGAGAATATCGGTTCATCTGTGCAATTGAATTTGAAGGGATGACTTCAGCTTTAGCCAGTCCATTCATAAATTGGTTTGGGAAAGAAAAGGCCAACTTATTTGCTTCAAAAGTTTTTTCTTCCTCATGGCACTCATACGGCTTGTTGTGAAACAAGCTTGAGCTTGAAGCTTGAAAAGCTGCAGTGCAGTACTGCATCTGATTTTGGACTTCTTCCACAAAGCGAAAAGGTATATGACTATCGGATGCAGAAGTCTGAGCTGAGCAGCCAACATAGTTTAAATTGTCAGCAAAGAAAGAAGATGCATCGATCATATTTGAATCAAGAGGCGATTCCTGCGGAGCCGAATATCCAGAACATAGCGGAAATTCGACTTTTGGTGCAAGTTCATTTGGTTCATGGTTTGCAGATTGCAAGACACCAGGTACACATCCCAGCTCAGCAATTAATGACATCACACCATTGACGAATCCAATATCCTCGGCAATCTGAGAGTAATTGCAACCACATTGTCGATTAAAAGGCATCAAGACAGCCTAAGAACATCATACTACATAAAAGGGATCAAATAGCAACTGGCTCCAAATAACAGCAATTATACTGTAAACGAGGCAAGAAAATAACAAAAAGAAACATTACAAGAACATCTATTGCTTCTTCTGGTATCTAGACGTTAGTCTTAGTGATCAAAAATAGACAAACAGAGGATAAGCATACACCAATTGTCGTTCTATTAAACAAAGTCCTTGCTGCCATAGTTCTACGTGAATAATGACAAAAACTTAGTTACTTACAGGCAAGTATGAACCAAACTGAGCTACACCATGAGGAAGAATGGGAATGACTGCAATCGTCTGATCAAGGGAATATATTGGAAGTAGTTAGATAAGAATATCCTGATTAATTTACACGAAGATAGTCATAAACATGTAAATCTTTCTACCTGCATGCCAGCTGAGAACTGTAGGCAAACCTCTTTTAGAACCTACAAGACCAAACAAATGATAAAATGATTACTCCCAGTTTCCATCTGAGAAGATTATAAATAATCAAATTTTTCTCTTTTGAAGCATCTAGGACAACTACAAAGAGCTTACAAGCATGCCAAGAACAACTAACAAATAAACATAGGATTGACTTTAGATGAAAGAAGTACTACAATTGTGACAATATAAATTGAGTGCTTAAGCCAATACAAACCGAATTGTGGCGTGACACAGCTCACTGTCACATTTCAAGAATCGAAAACAGTCAAATATGAAGAGAGGGCCATGTAGCTTACCTCTGGTGGATGGGTTTCTCTATAATAATTTTCAGATAGTATCCACTGATGGTTTCCAGTAAATGCAACTCTTCCAACCAATCTGAGAGAGAGAAAAAATCACATTGAATGACTTATATGTGGATAAATTACTCACTATTAAGTGCCGTATTCCGCTTACCCTTCTCCTACAACATTAATATGATTGTCTGCCATCATCTTGTTGACAAGCAAATGCACCCTGTTCCCTCCGGGGACACCATGTTGTAAATTCGGAGTTGCACTTGAAACGAAAGAAGCATTCTGATCTTGATAAGGAATTTTTGAAGTCCCATTTCCGGAAATCCGGGGATGTCCATAACAAGACGTGGGTTCATAATAACAGTCTTCCCATATCAAAAGGCTGCAAAACCAAATTCAGCTCATTACGAACAAGGCAATTAGAATATGAACCGAACACGTTGTGAAAGAGTTCAGAAAAGGGAAACGCAATCTAGGATACATGAATTGTTGCAGACAATAAGGTAAGTACATATAGATACAAACAAGAATACCAACATCAGAAAGCACAGGAGATCATAACAGTAGAAAAAGCTCCATCAGATTAAAACAAGTTATCCTACCACTAAGATTTTCTAGGACAAATTAAAATGGACAAACCAGAAAACTCCAAAAACTAGAGAAAAACAAAGAAATGAGATAAAGCAAAAGGGGAAAAGAAACAAAGAACGGTAACCTTAGATCTCTATCATGTCAAATCAAATCTTCTAAACCAATAAATCTGGCATCTTTAGTCACATACCAACAAATAATTGAAGATAAAACTTAGTATACTATCGCGTTCAATAAAAGTAAAGAAAACAAAAGTCGAAATAATTCATGGGGGTTCAAAATATTTATCTCATTAGCACTCCTCCATCACTGGGCAGCACAAAATTCCGGGATGAGAGAGAGATTGCAGAACCAAAAACAACTTATGAAAAGCACACATCAAACAGTACCAGAAATGCAGAAAATCACACTAAAATCCCATCATTAAGATAAAAGTAGGAAAATCTGACCAGCCAAGTAATAAGATTGATATAAACTTCAATTCTTTCTCCCTTTTTGCTCATCAAAACAAAGCATAAATATCCACTCAGAGAAAAGAAAGAATAAATGTCTCAAGTTGAGCAAACTTACTTGGGATTTTGGGAACCGGTCTTCCAAAGGACAGCATAGGACCACTGGTTGACTCCACAAAGAGTCTTTAAAGCCTCTTTGAACAAGTAGCCCATTGTAGCTGTTTAGAAGAATATGAATATTCTCAATGTAGAAATAGATAGTAATATACCCAATGATTCAGTTGTGAAGTAATGGCAAAAGATTATTCCCCCAAAAGTGATAACATTCTTTTCTTCTCTTTCTCCTGAATAAATGAAGCTGCAGCAGCCTAACTCCCTCTGCACGAGCCGCGCCCTGCCTGTTTTGTTCTCAACCCGCCGCTCCTTTTCCTCAATGGATCCAAATTCTCTGCTACTAAGCTCCTGCAATCCATTCCTCGGGGAGAGAGAGAGAGAGAGAGAGAGAGAGAGAGAGAGAGAGGGAGGGAGAAGGAATGAAGGACAGTGAAGAGAGAACCGAGCTGGAAAAAGATTGAAACTTGGAGAAGTCTACACTATCCCACAAGCTTTAAGTTCGCAGTTGAAGACAACAACGTTGTCCATCCTAAAAAATGCAGTCTTGCCATATGGGAATTGATGAAAATATGAATGTTGGAGGTTGAAGTTGAAGAAGTGATGGGAGGTGTCGGGGTGGAAGAATTCTTGTTTTTTGTGGGAGGAAAGTGTGAATGATGCTTCTGCAGCTCCTGCTTTTGCTTTGCTTTTCTTTCTTTTTTTCTTACACAGATGCAGAGGAGAAGAGAGGAGGGCGACGATGACTCAGCAAATGCTTCTTCAAACAGGTCTCCACTTTTGGCTGGAATTGCAATTTATGCCACTGTGACAAGATCGTTTCTTACCACCAAACGCAATATTACTTCTGCCATTCTGTATAAAAATTAAGGTAATACTTGTAATGGGAAAAGTGGAGGGGGTGGGGTGTCAGCTTTTTCTGGCATTATTCAACTAATTTTGAGGGGGGGGAATCTTGGAATTTTTCAGTCAATAACTGTTTCATTTGTATTTAAATAATAAGAAAATTTCTTTTCAAAAAAAAATTAATAAGATAATTTAAAAATGGAAAAAGAAAACGAAACGCAAGGAACAGGAAAACACCGCTTTCAAATAAGTCGACTAAGATTTAAGAATTGACCGTCTGAGATTTGGAGTTTTCGATTTCCTTTTTTAAGATGGATTTCTTATTATGGGATGAGAAGTTGTAGAGAAAACATAACTCATTCTTTTTTATCACATTTGACTTGCAGGAATTTTTAAAAAACTATTGGTATATAATTTGAGTGGATAAAGAATATTATTAAGATTTTCATTATATAAAAAATATAATATTTTGGTAAATAAATATATTTATAAAGTTGAAACATAAAATAGAGTATGGAGTTATATTTTTAAAAGAAAAATACTATACTTTTGAAGGTACTAAATAAATAGCGTACAATTAAACCACATATTGTATTTTTTGGCTTGAGCCTAGAAACTCAAGGGGATTTTGTTCTTGTAATTATCTTTCTAGTTTGTTTTAATTTTGAAATTTTTACAATTTTGTGAGGTTCTAAGTCATAAATTTACCGACATGTCAAAGCTTGGGCCATAAAATATAATTGACTCATAATATAAATATCACATTTTTCGTTCTCAGACTCTATTGATCCAAATCATGTTTTTCTCAAATGAAATTTTCTATTTGGACTATCAAACCAATAACATACTAAAAATCAGGTCATTTTTGTCATTTTTCAAAATTTGGACCAAAAAGTTATACATAAATTAGAAATTGTATTTTAAGATATTTATACACCCTATGAACCCTATCTATAAAATAATCAGCTCTAATAATAAATTATTAATTAAAAACTACAAACTATAATTTTAAATAATGGAGAATAATACTAATAAAAAATAAGGAGCAAAAACTGTGAAAGAAGAAGGATTAGAAAGAGGAAAGGTAAAAAATAAAATAAATGATTAATCTAAACATGTGTTCTTTTTAGGTAATTTGTTCGAAAAGCAATTTTACACCTGATACTATTTTCTAACTAGTTTTGACATAATTATTGTCCTTATCAAAATACATTCAAAATATATACTCCAAATCACCATGATTCATTTCCCTAAAAAAATCGTCACGATTATGGCATTGACATTTGCAACTATTTTCCCAAAATCATATATCAAATTGTGAACATTTTTTATATTATACAGTTTGTTGTTTTTATTAATTTGTTTTCTGATTACGACATGATACACCACAATTTAAACCTGTAATATGTTATAATTAGTGTAAAGTATAACAAGGAATTCTGTATTCATGTTCACTAAAGGCTTGTTTACTATTCAAGAATATATCTAACATACAGAATTTTTGATAACATGTATTATTCAAAATATATATAATACATAATCCATTTTTAGAAGTTTTTATTAAATTATATATTAAATTTCATTTCCTAGAATATTTGTATAATTTTAAAATATTAATATAATTAGGGTTAATTTAACATAATCATAAATTAATACTCCTTCCTCTCTTCAAATATGATTCATTTCTTTCATATACGAGTTTCAATATTTATTAGATAAATGTGTGAAAAAATGGACTCACATATATTACAGAAGTATCGTACTTAATTGTAAATGTTAGGTAAATATGTGGGTCATGCTTGATTTTTATGTAAATAAATTGATGTGGTGAGAAGATTAGATAAAAGGTAGTGATTGGATAGTTGCTAAAAATAGAGTGAACAATGTTTTGAGAGGCAAACTAAAATAACAAAATCAATAATATTTGAAGGAACAGATTGAGTATATTATAATCATGTTCAATATTATGTAACTCATTTGAGAGAAGGTATACAGAATCGCACAAGCAAATAGAATATATCTCATGCAAGCCTAGTGTTTTAAAGTAGACCAAAAATATATCAAGTGCAAGACTTCAACATATTTAATTTGTTGATTAATTCTTATTGCAATTGCTATGCATACACTGATATATATAAGTGATTTGAAAGTCAGACTTATTAGTTAGAGAGAAAACATTTTACCAATTAAATTACAATTCATTGTCTAACTGCTATTTACAATTCAGCTATATAAATGTTTTAAGAAAAAAACTCAAACATAAATGCAGAATTGATTTTTTTAATAATTGAATGTAGCGTCAACAAAGATCATATTTAGGTATTATCAGTTATCAAATTCAGAGATGACGAAAAGATAGAGAGTTCGGGTAACCTCTGTGCGCGTGTGTAAGAATGCGTGAATTATAACTAAAAAAGTTATCAAATTAAGAAGTAGAATAACTATTAACAAAGAGTGGCATATACTAGTTCCACCTTAGGGCATGTGCAATGCAGCTGTGAAAACACACCAGACATGAGGTGGAGAGGCGCATCTGCGTTGTAGGTGGAGGGGTTGGGTTGGGATACACGGCGCGCCCTACGAGCGCGGCCTGTAACTGGGTCCGGCCGCAATGAGCGCATACGTCGCCACACGGCCTCTACGCCAATCATGCGAGTGCGTGCACGACACGCGCACGTCCAGGCGGTATCGTTTTATCATCATCATCATCATCATCATCATCATCATCATCATCATCATTATTATTATTGTGCTTTTTTTTAAGTCAACCGTTGGATTTTATTTATTTATTTTTTGAATATTTTCATTGAGAGTCAATCAAAGGGTTTCATTGGAGAGAAGCAAGAGGTATTCATTGGAGGATATGAAGGTAGTGACGCACCTCTTCATCGACATCTTTGAAGACCCGCTGATCGACAACCAACAAAAAGTCAGAGTTTTCTGGAAGAGGCTCGCAGAAAAATACACAACAACAAAATGAAACCCGTCAAGGCACATGGGCGGGATTACGACCATCTCCGAAAGCACTAGGGCCGGGTGCAGAAAGATATATCCAAATTCAGCTACTACATAGACAATTTGCAGATAGTATGGTCGAGCGGTTCAAGCTGGGATGATATTCGAATATAGGCTCTCAAAGCCTTTAATAGAGATGAAAAAAGCTTTTCAAGTACGAAAATGTGTGAGAAATTGTTCAACGCCACTCGAAGTTCACCGTCGGTACTGAATTTGGTGCGAAAAGAATGAATTTGTCTGCCACCAGCTAATACTCAACCAGCAGAGGTGCTCATGCCGTCGATTTCCATTCCAGGATGGAAGAGAGTTTGCGCACAAAGCCGGTGCCAAGTGAGATATGGTCGATGGATCATAAAGCAACGATGCAGAATGCAAAATGGAAGGCTCTGGCAACGGCGAGCAGTAGAACCGTGGTCGAGGAGAAATTTCCCGACTTGTCTGAAAAAATGGATACGATGGGTGAAGCAATGATGTACGATGTTTACTATAAATCGTTGTTCAAAGACACGTCGATGATGCTTGAGGCTCAACGACAAAGACATGAAGCCTTAGTCAAGCAACTTGGATGCAAACTAGGATAAATGTAGTTTTTTATTTTTCATTATGTAAATTTTTTATTTCAATTATGTATTTTCAGAATTTTAATTTTATAATTTTCAAAAATTTAATCATTTAGTTCAATTTTAGAAATTCAAATGAATATATGAAATTGGAGATTAATAGAAAAATGGTGAATTAATAAAGTAAATAATGAGACCATAAATAATAGAGGTTTGACTGAATTTTTGTGGTTGGGTTTGTTGGTATTTGTGGTAAGATTTGAGATGATAAGATGGCACATGAATAGTAGATGTTTGGATGGATTTTCGTGACTGCGTTGTGGATGGCCATAAAAAGTCTATATTGTGTGTGTGCCACTTTTATGGACAGGTCAGATCAAAAGCATCATTCTAGCGTTCAGAGGTTGTACCATAGAGAAAGAGTCATTGCCCGAACAGCGGAACTCGCTTTTCACATGTCAAATGTCGTGATTACGCCCTCTCACTTTGCCTTATAAACTATGTTTATCACAATCCACAACAACTCAACTTTTTAATAAAATATTTATTTTCCATATACATGACAATGCAACAACCTTTTTATTTTATTAATGACCCAATTCAACCTAAAATGTAATATATTTTGTCATTATTTATTATTACATATTATTTAAAATTATTTTAAAGTTTTAATAATGTAATAAATATATAAAATTTACTTATAATATTTTAAATTGGTAATTATTATTTATAAAATAATTTATACATTAATTTGAATTATTTGGACCCATGATTTCATATAATAGAAAGTATTTAAAAAATTAAAATATTGTGCTTCAATGATTAAAATATGTGAAATTGAGATAATTTTATATTGGATTTCAAGTGATATCAATATTGAACTATATTTTTAGAGAAAGTTAAATTATGAATTCTCATATAATTTCATGTTAGAGTAATATCTATAATATTATTTATTTAGATTATAGATAAAAAAGTTCACATGTCAAATAATATCTTGCCATGTGTCAAAAGTATCCGAAATAAGACAACGGTCCGTGACACAAATCTTTTGTCATTTCATATGTGCATTTACGTTGTATTAAATATTTAGTAGGTAGTATTAGAATTACCTAAAACAAATAAACATTAAATTTTGAAAACGTTGAATAATCTGACGAATCACATTCTAATCTTACAAGTCAACGATCCTCATATT
The DNA here is from genome assembly GCA_034509125.1 of Monilaria moniliformis. Lineage (NCBI taxonomy): Eukaryota > Viridiplantae > Streptophyta > Magnoliopsida > Caryophyllales > Aizoaceae > Monilaria > Monilaria moniliformis. The sequence goes on from JAYDZE010450903.1 coordinate 26,699, forward strand.
CAAGTTAATCATTAGGATACACTTGTTTTTATTAAAAATTTAACTAAATAATTTAATTTAGATTCATGACGTTAGTTTGCCTACGAATATCGTACGAAATTTGACTTTGTATATAAAGTATTAAGTATCATTGCAAATTCATGTATGTGTACAGTTTTTACGTGGTGTTTAGTTGAGACCAGTCAAGTAATTGATTTAAGATTAGCCAAATTGAGTTAATTTAGTGGTGGTTTAGTGTTACATGTTTACATGGCAACCAACTAATTTATAATGTATGTTGATTAACAAATAAAGCCTATAGCAATCTTTATGTTGTTTATGTACAAATCTATGTCACATAACATTTGTTCAACCATGGACTTCATTTTATAAAATTTGATTATCTATCTTTTAAATCGCAAGACCTTTTTTATCTTCTTCTGATTTTGTCAAATACTAAGGCATGCCATATGTTTGGGTTAAATAAAATTAAGCGAGCACAGAAACCACATTCCGAATAATTAAATAAAATTAATTGCTCAATAAATGAAAATGGATATTAATTAGGATTGATGGCATGTGATTATATCATTAAATGCGAAGGATATATTATATATCTATATATTAACGATTAATCTCATGAAATGTAAAACTTATGAATTACTTGCATTTAACTTATAACGTCTGTTTGTTTAGCAGGATTATGTTATAAAAAAGTAATTTGGTTTGTAATTTTTAAATTCATGTGTTTGTTTGCTTTTTTTATCTAACAAGTAAAGTATTAATAATCATGAAAATAAGAAAAGTAGTGTAACCTTTCGAGAGTTTTATTTCCTAGCCTTTTGTAGATATTCTTTTCCTAGTTTCATAATTTTTACATATTTAGACATTTAATATTATATTTATTATTTTATTAAAATACAAACTAAAATAATAATAATAATAATAATAATAATAATAATAATAATAATAATGACTATTTATTTATTATTATTTTTATTATTATTACTATGTTATCAATTAATAACTTATTAAGCAAATCTTTATGTAATTTTTAGAATTATAGATCACACTTTATGTAGTATTATCTTATTATTACTATTATTATTATTATTATTATTATTACTATTTCAATTATTAATTTAGTTAAGAAAATTTTATTTTAATTATTAAGTCTGTTAGTAATTGAATTTAATTAATCAATATAAGTTCGGAATCGTAATAGTTTTTCTCAATATTTCCAAACACATGATAAATAAATCTATCAGAAATCATACTCCTCGATAACATTACTTTACTGACAAATAAATGGGCTCATAAGGTAATTGCACTTATGTTATAAAAATATTTGTACTTCCATGATACTGGGCTCGAATTCTATAGGAGGCGCAATTACAAGACAATTACATGAGCATAAAAGTGCATTTACATTATAAGTTAAGCGCATTTATTTTATAGATTAAGTGTAAGGTTCGTAGTTATTACGAAAAGTTAGAATTTTACTATAACTCAACCATGTGATGTGCGCATGAGTGAGTGGAGTCAAGTTAGCTTGGCTTCAATTTATATGTTCAATTGTGTAAAATTTATTGAAAACATATATACCTACTTGTGTGATACAGATAATGAATTTCTTAAAATAAAAGTTACCAATAAATAATAGAACATAGTGTTTCTACTATAAATAAAATAGAGCATAGTACTAGTGGTTAAGCATCAAATGAAAATTATGAATAATTATTAAAAGTAAAGTATGCAATTACTTAATTAATAACGCAAAATTCCTGTTACAATCCCATAATGGAAATGTATTCTTCTGATTCTTCTGAATCCTGATGTTGAGAAAGATATATTCTATAGCAACTTAGATATCACACATGCTGCTAACATCTTTTCTTTACTTCAAAAACCGTCAATTGGAATCATCAATTATGCAATGCAGGTATGATTATTTATGGAAGGGGAATAAGATCCCTAGATTTTGGCATCATGTTTGGAAAGATTTGAACAAAATAAATTAAGGGCCAAAACATTATTTAGCAGTATTAACTATTAATGAACGTTTAATTATAATAATCAACTGCATTGTGGATTGTGGTGAGCCAGAGCCATGATCTAGCCGCCCTACCCAAAGAAAATGCTTTTCTTGGAAGATGCAAGATAGCTTTGAGCCCCTAAATTGATAATTCAATCCAATAAATGACTAATTGACTGATAACCTCAGGCATTTGAATTTGTGGTTTCCCAAAATTCTTACAAACACATGGACTTTGGTTTTCCAAAAATTCTTTTAACTTGATTAAAATTAATTGAACAGTGGTCCAATGTCATATGCATGATGAGTTTAATATTCTGGGTGTTTTTAGTTGTGCCTTTTCCAGGCGACATTTTCTGCAAATTTTCTTCTTCTGTAAATACACAACAATTTTAATTTTAGTGGGCGTATATCTCGATTTTTTTTTTGTTTCTAAATTGGTATAGTAAATTGTTGGACCACTCATCATAATCTTGTTCTACTTCTACACATGTACTATCTTGCGTTATTTGAGTCTGCTCTAAATTTTTGTTTGAACTTGGTATCTATTTATTCATACTCTTTCTATAAACTGTTTTGTTTAATCGATAAAAAAATGTTACCGAGTAAATCATTGTTTATAACTATTGTAAAAGAAGCAGTTAAACTATAATCTCATTTCCACACAGAGATCAAAATGATCTCATAAATTAAGTTGAAATCTTGAAAACTGGAAGTAGAAGCTGAAAATGAAAACAATGGCACGGTTTCATGCCGGAAATAGAAAAAAAAATCATTACATTTCTTATTTAAAATTTAACCATTATATTTTAATTAATTATTCTAAGTTGATCAATTTAGGCATTTTATGATTGAAGTCAAAATTGGCTAAGAAGATAAAATGTAGACTTTCGAACACACATCAGAACTCTAAACCAAAACAATACTAAAGAAAAAGCAAGAAAGAAAATAAATTGGTATTACACGCCCCAAAATATGCTCATCAACAAGAAAACCAAAAAAATTATTTTATAAAAGCATTAACATTATAACAAAATGTTGATATTAGGTGAAATTAAATCAATTAACAATAATAAAGTATTTTTTTGAGTTCGTGAGTTCGATAAATGAAACTGAGGCTCATCTCGAGAATAAATGAGTGAGCCTTGAACTTAATGCTTGGATCGATTCAACTCAATCTGATTACAGACCCAATCGACCATGCCTTCTATGAGAATTGTCGGATAGTGGGTCAAGTGGCGAAGCCACATTGACTAGTAATGGGGCAAACTTTGTTCAATTATATTTTTAATATCCTTAGTTGTGTATACAATTGCAAAAATATTTAAATTTTATCCCATCTAGCGCCAAAGAAAAAAATTAAATTTTGCTATCGATTGTAGGTTCGTTGCAGATTTTGAGTCGTCAATCGAAGAATGAGCAAGTTTAGTGGCAAAAGCCCATTTACAAGAAACCAAAATCTAGCCCAACATACTCAGTTAAACTAGATACAACACATATTTTGGGAAAAAAAATATTATTTTATGCATAAAAATACTATTTCATTTAAAAATCAGTTATGATCATCTATGAATCAAGATCAATAATTTATATTCGTTTCTAGTTAACAAAATAAAAATGATTTTTATTAGATCTTCCTCAAAAGACATGACCATTTGATAAAAAATTTGTAACATTTGTGAAATTATGCAAGTATGTTTAATATTTATTGTCTGTTTGGTATTTATGATATATAAAGATAAGGATAAGAAATTCTGATATAATAGTGTATGTAGTGTGTTTGGTATGCTGCGATACAACAAAAAGTAAAGTCCGTGTTAAATTAACCAGGTCCGTCTTGGTTTGTGCAATTTTTACTGTTTTCCTTTTTTTAGCAAGTTTTTTAATTCCATCAAATTGCTAGGATACAATTACCAGGTTAAACAGTAAACCCAGATACCCCATTTTCTCCCTCTCTCTTCTCTCTTTCTCCCTCCTCGTCTCTTTCACATTTCGCCGGAAGTCAGCAGAGGCAGCCCGCCTCCCTCTTCCTCCCGCCTCCATCCCCCTCCCTCTCTCTTTCCGCCTTCCACGGCCCCTTTCCTCCTCCTTCTGCCTCCCTCTGTCTTCTCCTTCACTTACTCACTCTCTCTTTCTCTTTCTCCATCCTCGTCTCTTTCACATTTTGCCGGAAGTCAGCGGAGGCAGCCCTCTCCTTCCGCCTCCCTCCTTCTCCTCCCGCCCCCCTCACCCTTCCTCCGTCTCCCTCTCTCTCCCCGCCTCCCACGGCCTCCCTCTTGCTATTTCCGCCTCCCTCTGCCCCCCCCGCCTCCCTCTTTCTCTCTTTCCCCCCCTCTTTTCTTCCCCTATCTCTCTCTTCTGTGTAAATGTCGCGCGTTCATGCGGCAGAGCGGTTTCTAAATCCTAGTCCGCTTCCAGGCGGCGGGTATGTATTTGTTGTCGATGTTTGCAGATTGTGCATTTATGGGTGTGGATTCGGTGACGGTGGTGAAGGGGGCGGCGGAGACGACTGCAGTGGCTATGGCGAATGAGAAGACAGTGAAGGGGCTGTGGCGAAGGGAAGGCGGTGGAGGGGTTGTGGCTAAGGGGAATGCGATGGAAGAGCTGTGGCAAAGAGGAAAACGGCGGTGAAGATCTATGGTGAAGGAGAATGCGGTGGAGGAAACACCGCTTAATAAATATAATTAATATGTCATTAACTAATTAGCTAAACTGCTTAATAAATTTAATTAATTCTAAATTTTGCTTAAAAATAAATTTATACACACTATGGTGTCTCTTTAGCTTATATATAATTCAAAAGTTTACTAATCCTCAATTTAATGAAAAGGAAACACAACACATCAATGAAAGTCGGAAGCCTGTATATAATTCAAAAGTTTACTAATCCTCAATTTAGCTTAAATTAATTCCATTAAATCTTAATTAATGACATTTTTCAATTGACTAATTTATTTAGTTAATCTTGTTATTATAATAAATGAATAGTTTAATATAACAAGTTAAGAATTAAATAATTATTCATTTTAAATTAAATATATATTTATATTTTAAAAAGAGTAAAAATATCATTTTACATTTTATCTATAACATAATCCCGATAACCAAACGCTTCATTTATTTTTATTTTTATTTCTATCTTATTTACCAAATAACACTAATAAATTGTTTTCTTCATTTTTATTTTAAATACTATCACGATTCAACTATATTGTTATATCTATCATATTTATCAAACGTGACCTTAATGTTGTATAGAAAAGGAAGAAAAGTTTGCTTTTGTTTTGTCAAACATTTGAATTTGATGCTATTAGGTTTAGCCTACCCTGTATTGTGTTGTAGTGCGAGTAATAAACAATTAGGTGGACCCAGCGATGACATCTGAATTCAAAAGAAAGATAGGTGAATTAGCCACATTTGGAATGTGCCCGATTGGAACACAGTAGCTTCGGAATATTGACTACCCCACTCTTATCAATTTAGTAGTTACCCAAATTTTTCGTACACTGATCTTCATTTTTTGTCCATTATCATGTAAATCTTCTACCTCTATAGATGTTGACAAACAAAAAAACACCATAAACAAATTGCTAGTATAAAGTGCATATTCTTAAATTTTTTGATAAATCTGTAATATGCTAACTTATTGTAATTTCTAAATATAACTAAATAATCTAATATAATATATATATATAAATATATATATATATATATATATATATATTTATGTTTTTTTTTCTTGATCTAAGATAAAAATCCTCTTATATTTAAAGTTCATTAAATTATTATCAAATCCATTTATCCAGAAAGACTAAGATTATAGATCACTATTCCGACTCTTTTGTTGGGCCTCTTCAAATTAATGGCTCTTTTGGTAGCAATGGTAGGATAAGATGAGATAGTTAAAGTAAGACGGGTCTTCAGATAAGAATCAAGATAGTAGTAAAGATAAGATTTAGTAATATTATTTGATAGATAAGATAAGAATCTAGATAAATATAAATGATTTGTTTGGTTGTGTAGCTTACACTATAGATAAAGTGTAAAATGACATTTTTATCCTTTTTAAAATATGAATATATTTTTAATTTTAAGCATGAATAATTATATTAATTCTTAATTTACTAAATTAAATTATTGATTTATTAATTAATATGTCATCCAAAATCGACCCACAATAGCAAAATCATCACTGCCATCGAAATCATCCGAGCATCCCAAATCGAACCCCCAACTCGCAAATTTCAAATCGAACCCACAATCGCGACCCATTCGAAATAAGAAATGGCCATGGCTCAGAAAATAATCATCACTGCCATCGAACCCTCATCTCAAATCAAACCAACAATCGCAGCCAAAATGCTACCGAAATCCAAATCTCACGCAATGAGTGTTTTTGTGAAACTCAACCTACGCCTCTCACTCGATCGGCCAGACTCGCAAGAGACGGCGGCCGTCTGTGGAACAAGAGGGCCTCAGACCACCGCCACTACCGCCGCATACCTCCATTAAAATTGGCCACCAAAGAAAAGAGAGTATTGCGTGTGAGAGAGAGAGAGAGAGAGAGTATTGCGTCAGAGAGAGAGCGCATAACTGAAGGGGTCAAGGGGTAGCAAAATAATTATCTCAGCTAACCGTCTATAACCAAGGGGGAGGGTAGGTTAGCTAATCAAGACGTAACTGATTTAAATAGTAAAAAAAACACGCCTTCCGAGACGGGCCGAGTTAATAAACTCGGGTCTTATCCTCCATACCAAACACTACAAATATTATTGTTGGGCCGAGATTTGGTGGGTTTATTTATCTTAAGTGGGCTACCAAAAGGGGCCTAAAGATGCACACTTCATTTTTCCTAAAGATGCTAGTGCAATCTCATCTCCATCAAATTATCTTTAATTAATCACAGAATTTTTATACTATTTGGCGGATCTTAAATGGGCACGGGTTTACACGGGTCTCGGGCATAGTGGGTGTTATGAGCTTCAGCGTAAAGAAACTTATTCCGGTCTATAACATAGAGTCAATTGAGCCGATTTCAAAATTTTATGGATCTAATTAGATTCAACAATACTTTAGTGCCCACATGAAACATACCAAATGTATCTCTAAAATCAATAGGTTGAATATGCATCAAATGTAGATATGTCATTTGGGCTAGCTATATCGAGTCCAACCTATTTCATTATCAATTCCTTAATCTAATTTTTTTGGTCTATTCAGATCAACTTCATCGGTTAAGAGCTGGATACACACCCTTAACCCAAATGCAATTCTTTTAAAATAATTTTAGGACTACATATTTTTCAAGTGTAGGAAGTTCAACATATTAGTACATGATGATGCATGAAACACTGAGAGAAAACAAATACCTAGAAATTAATTTAAAAAAGAATCAAGATAAGATAGTTTATGCATGATTCCTTGCCCAAATAGAACCTTTTTTTTTTGTGTGTGTGTGTGTGTGTGGTTTGCATGAGAATATAGAGGGTGAGAATGACGAATATTTTTCGATATGCACAAGATGGGCCATGGTATGGAGTCATGGCAGTGGCATACCCTATACAGACCAAAACATGTCATTTGCATCATACTTTACACCGCAATTGCAATCATACATTTTCACAAAAACAAAATGTAATTTTAAAAGTTGTTATTTATGTGAGTATTGGGTACACCTACATTCTTATGCAATACTATATAATCACGGAATAAATCATATATATATGTTCTTATATAGTAACCTTTAATTCCACGCAAAAAAAATATAACTAACATGACACAATTTTTTAGTGTTATATATCCGTATCATGCATTATGCTCTTTTCAATAAGTATGGATATTGATGAATAAATGTTGCATTATGCTATTTTTATATACTAAGATAATGTTCTCATAAATTTAAAACCCTAAAAACTGGAGTGTCACTTTCATTTTTCTGTAAAAAAAATTCTCATTTTTTCTTCAAATTTAACTTCTTATATTTTATTTTAATATTTAATTATTTATTAGGGTTGGTTATATCCCATTAGCTTGGGTATTATTATTAACTAGTGTGCACCCCGTGCGATGCACGGTCAAATAATAATAGTTCAATATTATAACATGAGGTGAATGATATTTTTT
>JAYDZE010450904.1:0-16264 GCA_034509125.1 Monilaria moniliformis
ATTTGTTTAAATTTTAATCCATTCATTCATCGTATTATCGATTTTTATGTTATTATTATTAAATTACAAAACACAAATGATCAAGCCAATTTTATAAATTCAAACATATCTATATTTTATTCTCTTATCAAATAAAATGACATTGGTTTTTCGTGCAACGGCCGAGCTCTTTCTGCTTGTGTTTTATAGAAAGGGGATGTATTTTGTGTTTTATATGAACTTGACGAAATTTCATATATTACAGCCCATTTAATTTTTTTGGAGTTTTAAACATAATTAACTATTAATATAATGATCGAATGTCAACGCAGTCCAGCCAACACGAATCTCGTAATACGCAAGCATAAATACTTCCCCTTCCACATGCCATGTTCCTCCAAACTCACATCACCACAAGGGTGAAGGGATCCATCCCATTCAAACTTTGATATCCCACAAACTGTCTTCGTGATATTTCAATGGCCATCAAAATTCTGCAGCGCCACTCCGTCACACCGTCTCACGGCGTCGCCGCAGCCCAATCCCTCCCGCTTCTATATTTCGACATGGTATGGCTCCACACCCCTCCAACCGAGACTCTCTACTTCTACACTCTCAAATGCTCCCAATCTTCTTTCTTGAACACAGTTGTCCCAAAACTCAAAATCTCCCTCTCCGTCGCTCTCAAACATTTCCTCCCACTCGCATCCAACATCATCTTCCCCCTCACCTCCGCCGCCATGCCCGTCTCCCGATACACCGCCGGCGACTCCGTCTTCCTCACAATCGCCACATCCGACGCCGACTTCGCTAACCTGACGGCGAATCATTCCAAGATTGCCGATGAATTCCACCAATTCGTCCCAGAAATGCCGCCGGCGGTTTTCCACTCCGACGACATTGAATTCAAGGCCATCGCCATTCAGGTGAACTTTTTTAAAAATTACTTGTATGAGAGTGCTTCAAACGATTCCAAGTATAAAATAAGTCCCCATGATACACTATACATTCCCTAAGATTATCTATTTGTTGTTAAAAATGATAAAAGTAAAAAAAATATAGAATTTTTGCGAATTTGCTGAGAAATATTATGAAATTTCTATTAAATATGATTAATTTAAAAAATGGATTTTCACAAATTTGTATGAAAGACCATTAATTTGATGTTAAAAATGATGAATTAAAAAAATAAATTTTTAGCCATTTATGAGATTCATCCTAAATTGCGAATTCAATCAGCAAAATATATAAATCTATTGTAAATTTTGATGAATTAGAAACTGAAAATAATTTTATATTTTAAACTATATATACTTAAAGTCAACCATCTCCTAGGTTGTATATTTAATATTTTTCTCAAATTTTAATTATAAAATTGTAATTTTATATATCAAAACTTTTTCCCAAATACAAAAGCATAATTTTGTGTGCTATTTATAAATCTCTCAGGTGACCTTGTTTCCGAACAAGGGAATCTGCATCGGCCTAAAACACCACCACGCCATATGCGACGCCACCCCTCTCTTCGCCTTCCTTCGCGCATGGGCGTCGATCCACAAATCCAACGCCGGAGGAGAATATTCAGTCCAAGATTCCCTCCCTTTCTACGGCCGAGATTCCGTTCAAGATGCAAACGAACTCACTAGATTCTCTTGGAGTTTAATCAAAATGAATAAACCCATTTTATCGCCAACAGTTTCCTTCCCTCTAAATAAAGTCCGAGCAACATTCATCCTAACAAATGCAGAAATCAAGAAACTCAAGAATTCATCAACAAGCCCCACCTCCACCTTTGTGGCGGTCTCCGCCCATCTCTGGACCTGCCTAGCCAGGTCCGCCGCCGCCGCCGGGGAGGCCGTCCACGACGACGAGCCCGAGTACTTCGGATCCCCAGTCAACTGCCGCGCGCGGCTTAATCCGCCGCTGCCGGAGACTTACTTCGGCAACTGTTTGATATTTTTCATGGCGAATTCGCTTCACGGAATAATAAAAGGGGATGGGGGTTTTGCGGCGGCTGCGGCGGCGATTGCGACGGCGATTCGTGAGACTGTCGGAAACGGGAGAGGGATCTTGGATGGGTTCGAGAATCATTTGAAAGATCTTTCGGAATTTGAGGGGAAAAGGGTGATTTTGATAGCGGGATCATCGAGGATTGATCCTTGCGCTGCAGATTATGGATGGGGAAGAGCCATTAAGTTTGAATGCGTTCATACAGATTATGATGGAGCAGTTAATCTTTGTAAGGGAAGAGACGGAGGAGTTGAGATCGGCTTGTCCATGACTAAGGTTAAAATGGATGCTTTTGCATATGTCTTCCACCAAAAATTGTACATTAATAGCAACTTGTAATGTTTTCATGTTTTGTGCTTTTGTACTATGATTAATTGTTGGATTTAACACTGCATTTGCAATTTTTGCAATGGTTGGGATTTAAAACATTGATTTTATGTTTTTGCAATTTTACCCAAAAAGAGATCTAGGTCAAGTGGCCAAACTTAGATACTATAAGACTTTCTTTAGCAAGTTATTTTGGATTCAATCTCGTCTATATGTGGTGCAGTGGTCCACCAATTTTTTTTCCAGGAAAGACACATTTGACGTTTGCGATTATTATCTAGGTGTTGTTGACTTAGGGTATAAGAATTCCTAAATATTCACCACTGGAAATTGCGCGAAAGTATTGAAAAGGTGGCCGAGAATCGGTTTATACATTATAGCATACATGATGGTTTATATGACTATCATCCAAAATTAATGTATAGATTACGATAGTGTATTTGATGGTTCTGTACGCATAAACATACATTATGGATATAGATTGTCATGTATGCCCTTTTTCTGCAGTGATAATTAGTTGTTGGCTCTAGGAGTATAGTATATATAGGTTGCATTGTATTAGCTGGTCCAGTATATCTTGTGGAATAATAAAAACCCCACTTGTAAAAGTTTTATAGAGCAATATTAATTTTGGACTATTCCAATGGCGTTGACATTTTTAATGTAACTGGTCATGCTAACAACCGTCACTTAAGATCATGGTTTATCACATCATTGAGCATATTCCTAGAATCTATATAATATAAACAGAAATAACTGCGCGCACACATATATTATATATATAGAGTTGTAATTAAATGACAATTAATTTATATTACAAAACTAAGAACATATCATAATCGCACGTTTTTTGGATCTGATGGATGCAAAACATGATACATGGCGTCATTATAATAGCCGAAAGATATTTTAATAATTTTGCTTTCAGATCAATTATAGTATAATCGATTTTTATGAAAAAGATTTGATTGATTATGGATTCTGATATTTATGGAAAAAATCGTGAGACGCATAATGATATGGTTAATGATGAATAATGATATATTTGTCTACGATTAATGATAATTTCTTTTGCCGATAATGATACTATTTTTTATTTTGATAATGATAAGTTTATGGAAAAGATTTGATTGATTATGGTTACGATTTTTGTGGAAAAAATCGTGAGATGGTGATTCTTGTCAACACATAATAATAAGGTTAATGATGATTAATGATACTTTTATCTACCATTAATGATAACTTCCTCTCCGATAATGATACTATTTTTTATTCTGATAATGACATTTTAATGATACCCTGTTTGTGTGAAATGATACATTATTCTTCTCATAATGATATCTTCTTATACTTATAATGATACATTCTCATCTGATATATTGAAGAAAAAAAATCTATAAATGAAAATGATATATTTAGGTTAAATTAATGATATAATTCTACACATATAATGATATCTGCATCGCCGGATTTTTTCCTAAATCATGGAGTTTAAGGAGATCCCATGATTTTCAGATTTTTTTCTAAAATCGTGGAATTTTTTTGTATAATTATGCCCTTTAATGATGTTTGTATCAAACAATAATGATATAATTTTTTCCTACAATCTAGTCCGTCCAATTCGAAATCCTAGGGTGTATATTAGTTTTTAGTTATGTATCTAGAGAGTGTTCTCATTTTAACACACCCATATATATATAATTATAATTATAAACAATGTTAATATGCCGAACTAACATTTTCAGATAGCCAAAATTAAAAGTTACTCAGAAACTTAAAAAAACTAATACATATCCAATTTTTGAATTTTTTGGACGAATTTTCAAATAAAGAGAGAGATAAGAGAAATAGGCTAGAGGGCATTTCGTCAAAAAATCCAAAAAATTGCTTTAGTTTAGTATTTTTTTTAAATTGTGGCTAACTATTAATTTTGACTATCTTGATCGGCTAATTTAAATTTGGCCTCTTATAAAGTAACCTATTTAATAACATGTATTGCGCTATTTGGAAGAAGCAGAAATTTTGGTTACCTTCTCAAAACTTCAAGAGACAATAGAAAAGTTTAAAAATGACAATTGGAAACACATTATGAGAATAGTTTACTAAATAATTCAATAGAAATATATTAGACTAGAATAATTATTTTTGTAAATTTTGTTAAGAAATTAAGCGTATGATAATACGAAAAGCATCAAATTCTCTTGATTATCAAATTTGTCCCTTTGAACATAATTATAGAAACATATGATACTAGTATAATTATGTTTATAAATATTATCAGGAAATTGAGCATAAGGCAATACGAAAAGCATCAAACTCTTTGTCCCTATGGTATTATGTCTGAGAGCATTGTTAAGCCAATTATATTTTCACGAGAGAATCTATGATGATACAATGCATTCTAGAATTACAATATAAGGGGAAGTATTTATAAAGGAAATAAAATCCTAATAAACTAAATTCTTTTCTTTTAATACCATGGACTCTAATTCTAATTTTCCGAGACTTCATATCCCAATAATATCTTATTTAGAGATTGATCTCATATGTAATCATCTTGCTCCAACTCTCAAGTAGGAAGCTAACAAAGTTAGGACTTGAAGATCGTCATCAAAATAGATATATCGAAAATATTTTTAGCATCTATGACTTTGAAAAGTGATGTCTTTGGACGCAACAGTGATATAATTAGAATGAGTGATATTGATCTCATTTAACGTATCAGAATCGGTTTTCAATAATTGTCAACCCTTATTTTAAATTTTTTTTTTATCAAATATTGTGGTTACGCTAATACGCAATTGGGCGTCAGACAATAAATGTTAAATATATTTAATCGTTTACTATATAACACACCATATAATATTGCTGGCCTGTCTAATAATAAAATATGATTAATGCTATATTATTATTAACAAAGTCGTATGCATTGCGTACGAAGCATTACGTGGCGGGGTTGGGAGGGGTTGACTTTTATTTTTATTTACTTATAAACAGTTATATATAGTACGCCCTCTATCCATATATCAAAAATTTAATTAACTTTTTATGTTAAAATCTTCAATTTTAATATATTGTGATTTGATTTCATTTTATAATTTTAACTGGAAATTACTAATTTAATTTGGATTTATTATTATTATTATTATTATATTTAATTTATACTTTTTTAATTAGTAAATGATTATTTTGGTTTATTTTCCAGTTATATATATATTTTTAATTTCATTTTCTGTGTAATAAATGTTAATTATTATTCATTATATAATAGTAATTTTAGTGCGTTCTAACGGCGCCAAAATCCGCTAGAAATTAGACGGCAAACCGCCGGTTAATTTTCTAACGGACAGTCCGCCGGAAATCCGTCGGTAATTAGTGGAGGACGTTTCCACCGGTAAAAGCCGCCGGTAAATTGCATATTTTTTGTTGTGTGTGCTACTTGTGTCACCGGAAAAATTCCGACGTGATTTCGGCCACATGGAAGGTCTAACGGCAAAGTGAGAATCACCTAGGAAAAGATGTTCGAATGTAGAAGACGTTCAAAGGCTCAGCGAAGGAAATTTATTCAAAATTCAAATTTGTAACAAATAATTTTTTTTATCTATTTATTTACTTGTAACACTTTAAAAGCGGTGTTAAATTAGTAACTCCAGACAACTCGTGTGAACTATAAATTTTCCAACTTTATGATCAGATGCAATATAAGAAATGTGGATGAGTTGGTTCTATAGTTCGAACCGAGTAAAATTTATAAGGTCCATTCTATTAGGGAATAACATATAATCGCGAAAAAACAATAAAGAACACCGAAGAATTATTTATCCAGTTCATTATGATATCAACCAAGCCTACTCCTAGACCGGTTAGGAATCCGCCAATGTCAAAAATGCATGTGAGCCCCAGAAAAGTTGTAAATGCCTAAAATGTAGTCGAATTGAAACTACGCTAATATTTTGGGTCGAAAATCAAACTTTTCCCCCTTTTTCCCCCCCAAAATTTATGCACAATCTCTAGATTGAGCTTCTATATAAAGGGTGCTCAACCACTAGACTCTAACTCAACAAAAAACTATACATTTCCACAAACTTTCTTGCACACATAAACCAAATGCCAGCAGCTATGCAAGACCTCTCTAAAATAGGCAAGTATGCCTTTTTCTTACTAGAAGAGTTCATCAATACAACAAAGGAAAGAAACCTTACCCTCCGCAAAGGCAAGGACCGCAGCGTGGCGCTAGGCGTGCTAATCTCTGTCCGTATCAGCCTGAGCAGAATCCTCTGCATCTGATCAACCGAACGCCTCTGCAGTCGAACAGATGAGCACGTTCGATGTGGTGAAGTTTCGTACTGAGGCTTCGACTGCAGAGTTTAGCATCAAGAACTCTGCACCTATGTTTAACTAGCTAGACTATGTAATAGGCATGTTTGTCGTGATGTAATAATCCTAGGATGTTAAGGTTACTTGTGTGTCTGTGTTGCAATTTAATGCTTTAATGGAAGAATTAATTCTTCCATATTGACTTAGTTTGAAGCAATATTAATTGTTGTTGGCTTAGTAGTTTTGCTTTCATTGGTTACATAGTTTAGAACAAATTATATGCTATTTTGTTATCTTAATTTGACTGGAAGATGTGGATATATTTTAGTACAATTAGTAAGCTTATAATTGAAATAGCTACTCATTTTTTGCCCAAGCTCCCACATGAGTCGTAAGAACTAGGTCTAACAATTGAGTTGAGACTCGTTTGATTTTTTATTTCTTTTAAGCTTGGGTTTGACTTGAGCTTCTATATAGAGTTGGACTCGTACTCGATTTGAAAAGGAAATGGTTTAATGTAAACGAGTTAATTTCGAGCTCAAGCTCATTTAGCAATAAAAGAAACTTGAATTTACAAGTTTATGGGAGGCTCACAAGCTCACACACTGTATCGTTTCACAAGCCTACTTGTTCGAACATGTTTACCTGCTAACGAGTCAAATTTCACTCAAACATGTCCACCTGCTAACGAAAAGATTTGGTTTCGAACATGTCCACCTGTCCAAACTTGGCTCAATATTTATTTTTTGTTGGAGTTCAGTATATTTAAATTGAATTGAAATCAAGCTCAAACTTGACTCGGATCGTTTTTTTTTTGTTTTTTTTATTATTTTTATATTCTTAAATTAAACCGAAATCTGAGTGCTTGCATATAGCTCGGCTCATTTGAAAATCGTTTAAAACCAAACGTGTACATAATTCATTGTTGGAATTTTGCTTGTGTTAAAAAAAGGAGTTTGTCCCACATTAATTTTGTGATTAAGGTAGGAGGAGTTCCTTAAACTATTTAAGAAGTCAAAGAGAATTTGATACATTTACACCAATGACTTCTCTTTCGTCTTGTGATTAACTCTAGTTAAAATTTATTGTTCTTAGTTTTTCATGTTGGAGAATTTTGAGTGAATTTTTTTTCAAATGCTTGTAATAATGTGGAGGGGTCGAGTCGAGAGTAAGGGAATATCGTGTGACTGTAAAAATTTATCATATAGTAAATTTTCTTCTGTGGGTCATGGTTTTTCTCTGAATTTGGGGACTTTCATGTTAAATTCTTGTGTTGGTTGTTATTTTTTTTTTCTTCTTCTTATATCTTGTCCTTTTTATTTTTGCGAAGAATAAGTTAGAATTGATTTCCCGAAACTCATTATTGATGATGAAATAGTGTCATCGGGAGTTCCACCTGACACGGGCTTATCAATCCTGTTATTTGTATTTGTGTTTTCCTTATGCAGTATGTGGAATGTTTTTCCTTTAGATATTTTAATTAAAGAAGCAGTTTCTAATGAGCATATAATCAGCATTTCAAATTTTATTTTAATATTTAAAAATGAACAATATACACGAAAGACAAACGTACTTCAACAAATATTTTTCCTTTATTCAAATAGAGAAAAATACTATCAAAATTTGCCTCATAAAAACGAAGGAATTTAGGCTTTGGAAAGATATCATAATAACAATACCGAGCTCGAGGCCAAAACTTACGCTCATTTCGAATCCTACCAACTGCCCTATTCTTGGCCATCATGCACGTAGTATACAATGGATCAAACATGTGTTCTGACATTAAAGCTAGCTTCTTGCCACCTACATCTTTTTGACTGAAATTTACTAGGAAAATGCTTTCCAGAAAACAGAATCTATTATGTGAAAAATCACTAAGTCTTGACCACATCTTTGGAGACCATGATTTCTCACTGCATTTTCCTACTAGATCAAGCAACCACAGTTAGTACCTATCTAAAAGGAATCACCACTTGTAGCCAAGCTAGAAGGCCACATTTTAGATTAATATTATTTTATTTTTTGCTCAACAAAATTTGGCAACTTTTCCAAGAAAAACTACTATTAATTTCTTGCATCTCTTATTAGTATTTTCTTGCACACGTACTAAACAAAGATGTGTTCCAAAAGGTAAAGCTAGTGCTGCCTACCTCGTCTTGAGTAAATAGACTCGGAAAAGTCTTTCTAGAAAACAGAATCTACTATGTGGAAATAACAAAGTTGTACATCTGTGGAACGATGACTTCTCACCTGCATTTTCCTACACAATACCTATCCAAAAAGAATCAACACTTGTATCAAAGCAAGAGGCCATACTTAGATTTTTGGTTTTTTAATTTCCCAACAAATTCGGCAACTTCTCTGATTCTCTCCCTTGACTAGACCTTGATTTTTTACCTATAAAAGGGTCCTCTCCCTCATTGAGCTTTCAATCAAGAAACACTTCTCCTTCTCACATCTCTTTCTACAAAGCCTAGAATTTTCTTGCACATACATATACAAAAAATGGCATCTAGGGAAGATCTTGTTAGAATAGGCAAGGAAGGGTTTGACATAATTGATCAACTCTACGAAAACAAGGGGAGCAAAGGCGGCGCTTCTGCAAGAAAACCTCCTCATGCTTTGCCAAAGGGTAGGCAAGTTTGTCTGTATCAGTACCAGCCTCAGCAGAGCAATGTTTACATGGTGAATCCGAACGAGAAGATGAAGACGCACGAAGTGGTGCAGTTTCATGATGGAGTCACAGTTATGGACTATACTAAGAGGAATTCTGCACCTATGTTTTATTAGCCTATATGAAAAAGTGTGTGTACGTGGATGAAATAGGCAAGTCCTTTTGTATTAGTTAAGGATGTTCGCCTTTGTTATCATAGTATGATAATAACTACTTGTACATGTAACTACATATAGCAGTATGTCTCTGTATCACAATATGTATGTGTAACATATCAATAAAAGCAGCTTCTTGGTTGTAAGATCATTGGCTTACACGCATGTATTTGGGAGCCCCCACGAAGTCAAATTTTTTTTTTTTAAATAGGATTTTTATAGCAGAAGTTAGTCATTTTGATATGAAAGTGATTTATGAGTTCGTGAATTGGTGTTAAAGCAAAAAAAATATCATTAAAACATGGAAGAAAATATATATGATCGGCTTTGGAATATATGGAATCTGCTCATGCAGCATCTTCTTTTGGCATGAAATATGTGGATAACATCTCTTGAAAAGTTCGAAGAAAAAAATTATAAGGGGCAAATCATTTCATGTTCACAAGAGCTATTAATTAAACTCATTACTGATAATGAGATGCAAGTAAAAAATGATTAATTTTAGCATAACGTTGACTTGAATTTGCAATTTTCATACAAAGGGATGCGATTACGAAATTGAGAATATATGCACATGTACCACTAAAACAGCAAAAAAAAAAAAAAAAACGGCTTGATTTCATTTTCAAACAAATATGTTGTAATTGCAAAAAATAATAAATTACAAAGTTTAAGTAATAAAATAAACAAACTTCTAATTCAAGTAATTATAAATTTACAAATATAATTTAAAATTTTACATTTTACAACGAAGGGGGAAGGGGGAAAAGGAAAGGAGTTCTCTCAATTTAAAATTTAAATTAGACTTTAAAATTTAAATTGAATTACTTATGTATCCTCACCGAGGAATCAAAATTCATGTAATTCTCGTATCTTCACTTACCTATCTAATTGTCATCGACGACGGACCGGTCGGTCTCGGTAAATTCTTCACCGTTGCTCTCAGCACAATCGTTTCATTCCGGTTTTTGAGCTCTCATTTCCGCATTCACACAATCATCAAGTAACATTGTGTCTTTCATGGTTCTTACGAACATGTTGCTCATTTTTTCAAGATGCAACCATCAATGCTAAAAGCTTGCTCGACAGCGACGGTGGAAGCGAACACTGCAAAAAGCTCATTCCATGGTGGCGAGTATGGGTAGTCATTCTCATGCATTGATCACCAATTTAGGACGTTGATTAGGTGGTGCCGAAGACATGCATATTTAAAATAGTGCGAGATTCCAAATATAGATCTAATTTGCTATTAACTCTACCTCTATGTGTTGTATCAGTGCATAGTGATGCTACTTTTGTTGCTAATGAGTCGCTATAATCTATGTCTATGTTAAATATATAGTTATTAATACTAGTAGTAGGTTTTCTCAAAGAGCTTATTTGATGAGCATTATTATACTTTGTTTCATGATCCGCAAAGAGGTGACATAAGGCTATTTCTTAAGCATATTTAACTTGTTTTATGTTTGGAAAATCTAATTGAAATGATTGTCCAGTGTTTAAACTTAATTGTGTTGGTTACTAACAGATAAGTTTTGCAAACTTTTATAATAGTAATCTAAAAGGTTACAAACACCACCTAGTTTCCATTTTAAATATAAGCATATAGCTACTAAAAATACTAGTGGAATTTCCTTCAAAAAATTTATCCACTTTTGAATTATATAAAATACTATAAGTTGTAATTCTACACTATTTTTCATACAATTACTAAAATTTAGTGACATATACATGCAATGCTCTAAGACACGAACATAAGTACAATATTAAACGCCAAATAGTTCAACAGTTGCAATTTTAGAATATTTGAATAATCCAAATAATTTCATACATTGGTTCCAACAAGAAGATAATAAAATCCATTCTATATCACTACAACTTCTAAAAAATCAACTAAATAATCTTTATGTTCAAATGTAGAATTTATCATGTCATAAGTCGAGTTCCATCGAGTTGATATATCAATAATAAAATTTGTATGTCTGATTTTTGTATTATGCCAATTTTTTTACCATTTTTTCCCTATAACTTTCTTATTATAAATCAATTTTACGATTTGTCTAATTGATTCTACATATTGATGAAACAAATATAGGATATCTTGAATGTATTAATGTAAAATATGACATATGCATCAAACATGAAAATATTCTACATTAATAACAGAGAAATATGCATGATTAGTGCTAAAATACTAGCAGAATTAGCAAACGCATAATCAAAACCAACTAAAAATACTTTATTAATTAATTGAAATTAATTTAGAACCTGAACAAATATTTGTGCTACATCTTGATCAGTATGTGGTGTTGGAAGTTCCCGAAATACAATTAAACATTTATTCAAACTCCAACTTTTATTTACAAAATGAAAATAATTCTTATATAGAAAATTTTATTATATGCCTTAGTCCACACATCAAAACAAATATCAATTTTGTGATCTAAGCGCACTAAGTATACTGCTATTTTTTTTTTCTCAAAACATTGTCTTATTATAGATTAGGTCATGGAAGTTCTACTTTTTTTTTACATATTGATTATATGCATTTTTTTACTTAATTCATAATTAAGTAAATTTGTCACAAGAATTAAAGGGTAAGTGTTCCATTGCACAATATCTCGCCATAATATTAGCTGCATTCTTTTGGTTATATTTGAAAAGAGAAGACGTACTTGATTGGGATGAACCCATATGGGTGTCGGCACCGGTTGATTTAGTTGAGTTTGAGTTGAGCAGTTCCCAAATTCGACCGGATGATGTGATGGATGAATGTACCATATCCTCCACCATGTGTAAATTTGTACTGTGATTGCAATAGTCACTGTACACATTGAATTTTTTGGAGGCATCGCAACAATAACCAAGCTCTTTATTTTCCACATTCTTAAAATGATTGACAAATATGTTGCATGTCTTGGTTTGTTCCACTTGCGGTGGTGGTGATGACATTTCTTCTTTTTGTTCATTGTCATCATCGGATAAATATTCACCTTCTTCATCGCCATGTTGAGATTCAAATATTGGTTATTGAATCTCGCCGCTTAACATGTAATTGAGGTCGTGAGACTTGTGTTGAAAAGTGAAACAAAAATTTCTTGGTAGAAATTGAGGTTGTTCATGTTCAAGCCCGTCAGAGCATCGACTGCATCATATTCCTTCGTCTGCAATCGTCATGAATTGAATTGTAATCAAATTATTTTTGGTCAGTTACCGGTATTAATAAATAATAATTGAACATCACACAATTTGCACAATTTCTTCGAATTTACTTGCATACGGGCAACAACTTGTTTTGATAAAAATTGAGTTGATTTTGAGCATCTCAGCGTGATGGTCACTTTGATCTTGGGTAGGGGCATCACTTTAGTTTTAGACAACAATTTTACCCTTATTGGCACAAGGAGAAGACATATTAATATTACAAATGTGCAATTAAGAATTTGAGAGTAGTAGTAAGTAAATAAGTAACTAATGACTTTAGAAAAAAAAGGGTTCACCATAGAACTTAGAACTTAGAATACTTAGAAGTAGGTAAACACAATTCGAGAGAAATTAGAGGTAATAAGAGAGAATTTTTGTTAACATAAGATGTGTGATTTGAGAATGAGATGATATGGTATTTATTGATAAAAATGGGTGGATTTTTTTTGAATTTGAATTGTAAATTTTGAAATAAAAAAATATTGAAGTCGATAGTTTGCAGAAAGCTTCCCCTAGGCCTGCCCCCTACCCCACTTGCAAAAATCACCGGTTTTCTGCCGAAAAACACCAGTTTCATCCAAGAAAAGAACTATAGGCATGCACCTTACCCTGTGCCCCTACAAAATCCAATTAACTGCTAAACCGGCGGTTAACCGCCAACAATCCCAAAATCTGTGAAATTGGTACCGATCGATAGAAACAATATGCTGGTTCCGATTTGATCAAAAAGCTCTGGTAACGATTCCATCTAAAATCGATGGTCTGATTAAAATCAGACATCCCTAGCTTTCTGATCCTGCCTCCTTAAGTAATAGTTAGCCATTTTTCCGGATAGAAATCAATCCTAGTATCTTGTAACTAGATTGCTAGATTATGACTTTTTTAGTTGGTTAATAAAGAACAATTTGTCCACAGTGTTTATAGGTATTTTAGAGCCTGATTTTATTTATTTTGTTATGAGATTTGTATTGAAAAAGAGACCATCACATATGCAACCTTTGATAGAATGTGATGCGTATTATTGAATGAAGCACCCTTTTGAGATACTCAAGAAATTATTCCTATGTAACTAGACATTCTTTATTAAAATAATATTAATATATATCTATTACTATTACTATTACTATTACTATTACTATTACAAGTATGTATTTACAAAAATGATATATCCATTAATCAATTTATTCCCATACTTAATTTAATCTCAAACGATAATTTAGTAATTCAATAAGTACAAGTCTTCTCTATTTATCATTAAAAATTCTTTTCTATATAAAATTATAATAAAAGTAGTCATACGATACAGTTTATACAAGTTTTCATTTGTCTAATCATATCCCTTACAAATATTTGATTTAAAGGCGCAACAATATTGTCATTCTGAGATAGTTAATTATTTAGTTTAATTCATATTCATAACTTTTTCTTAATTATTATCTCCATAGTGTGATAATCATATCAGAGTTCTTCATGATATTTTTGTTTTTTCAACAAATAAATCAAATCATACTCGCAGAAACAAGTTGTTGATGAGTTTTTAGTTGCAAATTTATCATAAGTAAATGAGGGATGATAAAAGATGGGAAATTTTTATCACATTTTAGTGCTCTCTATTTTTTTTTTTTCATCTCATGTTTTCTTAGGTGGAAAATATGATAAAAAGTAAATTGAGAAAATTATCATGGATTGAAGTAAAAAATGAGAGAGAAAAAAGTTGTCTGAGAAATTTTTCCATCAATCATGGAAAAAATTATCTATTCTACTAGAAAAGAGTGAAAATGAGTGAAAATATATATTCCCATCACATGATTGGACAAAACATAAGATAACTTCTCAATAACACCAAACTAGTATATATGCAAATCCTTTGCCAAGAATCTTGATTTTCTTATATGGATAAAGCATTCAAAACTTATCCAAAGAGAATCAACACAAAAGTTGAGAAGGCCCAAAAATAATCCAAATCTATTTCATGATTAATAATTAATTTACTATTTCCTATGTTGCAATAATCTCATCTACCTCTATATAAAGAGGCATCCATAACTCCTATACATGCAACACGAAACCAACTCCAACTTTTCAACACTTCAAATTTAATTTTCTTGCACAAAAACAAAAAATGGCATCATGGGCAGAACTCAAAAGAGCAGGTGCAGATGGTTTTGCAATACTTGAAGAGTACATGGTGAGGCCAGGGGCGACGAGGCGACGCCCCGTGGCTCAGCAAGTCCACAGCCATGGCTGCTTGTACCAGCACTACCCGAACCAGAGCGTTGAGCATCATGTTAAGCCGCTCTCTGCGGTTGATTATGAGGTGGTGCAGTTCCGAGACGCGGTGTCGATTTTGGACTACTCGAAGAGGAATTCTAGAGGTGTGGGGTATTAGGGTTTGTCTTAGAGAAAGCATGTATTCATTGTATTAACTTGAGCATGCTTGGGTTGTATGTATATGTGTATACTATGCTAGCTTGGGTTTGTAGGTACTGTACGGTGACGAGGTTTATCTATTACGCATCTACAGATAGCGGCTGTGGGTGTCTCCTCATTTAGCTAGAAACAATAGGAAGAAGTTGTAACACTTTTTCATGTGTGAATATATGGAAGTGCTTTTGGCATTAGACTTATATCATAAACTATTAAGCTATTGAATAGGAGTCATAGGACTCAATTCTTCCGTAATATCAACAAAGAAGTGCATAATATTTGCAGTTGAAAACAAATATTTACATCCCTTTGGGATGGTCTAATTGTATATAAAGTGGGTATTTCTAAAGTCATCGGTCAAATGTTTGAATTTTAATATTGCCTCTATAAATCTGAGCCTATTACACTTGGTTTTATAGCAACTCGACCTACAAGTGTAGTAACAATCCTAAAGTTATCCGCAACCATGGTTCCGATATGTAATCTGAGCAGCTCAACCTAGAAACAAATGCAACTACTAGTTAGTTGTCTCAGTATTTTGTTGGTCGAGTTATTGCATAAATCGAATTTATCGTATAAATAAGTCTTATGAAATATTATGAATTCGTTGTGCAAAATGATGAAATAAAAAAAAATAGAATTTTCTCCAGATACAAAGATTCAAATCCTAAACCATGAATTTATTTAGCAAAGTGATGAATTTATCGTAAATTTTCACGATCTAATAATTGAATATGGTTCATATTTTATATTGTATATACCTAGAGTGGTTCAAATGAGTCTAGGTATATACCATTTTCATTCGGACTTATTTATATACAAAAACTTTAGTTTTTATGATAATTATTAGAGATGTCAATCGGTCCAATCCTAACCCTAAATTATCGGGTTTCGGGTAACCAATCGGGTCAATCGGGCTCAAATTTTTTATGATTTTTTTAATTAATATATTAATTTTGCTAATTGTATATTTGTAATAAAGAAATACATTAATAAATGAATATCATTTCAACTCTAAACTAATATATAGCTTTTAGAGAAGTAAGAAAATACTTTTTTTTAATAGATTATCATTTTATTTAATTTTTTAAATTTAAATATTTTATATTAAATGTTATAGTAAAATATAGAAAAGTGAAATGATGAACATAACTTTCGAATATTGAATCAA
>JAYDZE010451015.1:0-16262 GCA_034509125.1 Monilaria moniliformis
ATATGATCTGACAAACATGAATAAAAAGACTGTTTGTTCGGCCCCTCCCCTTGAGGGGCATTGATGGAATTGAAAATGATCTGGTCTTTGCTTAGCCTTTCCGAGGCTCAAGCAAGAGATGATCCGACCCACCAACTCTGCCTTCCTTCCCAAGTGAGGCAAGAGCTGAGATCGATGCACATGCATGCGATTTTGCACTCTCTCACCTTTCCTAGTGAGAGAAGCTCCATTTCTGGATCAATGTACTAACCCCTATGGGGGGCTCGTCCACGAGAGAGAGAAAGAAGAGAGACGTAGAAAGATAACCATGGTTAGGCCAAAGGTAGGATGAAGTGAAAGAATGATCATGATCCGCATCTCTCAACGATGAGGTATTGGTGCGTGCAGACTCACGGTCACGCCTGCGGCACAGCAAAGCAGACTGTCAAAGATATTAGTACACTACACAACTTCATCATGATCAAAACTATGATATTTGGAACACCAAATGACTCTAAAATTACCTGATTGAAGTGGAGTTTGTGGCGCAAGGGATACAGGCGTCCCATAATGTGGCGGGTAAATGCCACTCGAGTTGATCGTTGAATACTGGAAGAGGTGGTGGGGATACTGAACGCCGTACCCCTGGTTGCCAGTGTACCCCGTTGCTCCTCCGCTCCCCTCGCTGAAGTTCAGATAAGGGTAGTAAGCTGCAGCCGCAGCTGCCGCAGCGCCTGAGACAAGCCCGCTGCTCCCAGATCCATACAGTGGATACTGTGCGCTTGCTCCTCCATACACACCATAGTAGCTCTAGATCAAGAAATAATTTATAGAATCATTTTCTATTAAAGGAAGGTTGTTGCATGCATCTTCAGCATAATTTTCAAACACTACACCATTCAGTACAATTAGCATCGGTCATGAAGGAAACCCAAGTTAGGAGGATGCTCGAGAGCCAATCAAATGTTACTCACAATACAATCTTGTTCATTTAAAAATTGGTGATTTTGTTAAAGATTTTATAAGTAAAACATTGTCAAGGATAGACGTGTGTCCTTTTGTTCCATAGCATTTAATTTCATCGTAATAGGAACCAGAGAATGTGTGTCGAATTGCAACTTCTGAGGAAGAGATTTCCATTGTCTAAAATGTATCTAGTATATAGGAAACAATGCAATGTTTACTTATTAATTAGTAAAACAAATGAATGAGGAAAAAATGTTGTAAAGTAATGAAGAGAATTAGAAATGGTCCACGAAAAGAGGAGTTATGTACAGACCGTGGGGTAAGCATATTCAGCCGAGTATGGAGAGAACCTGGGGATTTTGCCAAACAAAACAAGGTATTAGGATCTCATGCTGTCATCAACTTTTTAGTAACAGTTGCTAGAGTTAATTAAAGAAGGCAACCTAAACATGCATCAATAATTATCAATCATTTCATGTTCGTGGTGTGTGTGTGTAGAGAGAGAGAGAGAGAGGAGGAAGAAGAAGAAGATGATGATGATGATGGAAAGACTGAGCATGCGCTGGGACTAGAATAATAACAGTGGATGCAGCAATATAACATGGGTGGTCCAACCATACTCGCCAATCGTTGTGTACATTTTTTTTCAAAAGAGTAAAAACGCAGAATGATGCAATACAAGTGTCTTGCACAAGAAATTAAAGATAAAAAGAACAGCCAATATTGGTTGGTGGTCATTTGGTTTCAGCATGCGTTTGTGTGTGTATGTGTGTGTGTGTGTGTGTGTGAGAGAGAGAGAGAGATGTCAGACTAGGAAGATGATGGTGGAAGGTGGTAGGGAAAACCTTAAAACCCAAATCGATGATATTATATAAATGCACATGCATATGGTATTATTCTGGGCGTGAGTTGGCAATGCACGTGGAAATGCCCTCGAAATAGTAATGATAAAAGAGCATACACACCCATAGAGATTATAAGGAATGCCTTGTTGAACGGAATAATGAGGGAAGGTTGCAGCGGAAGCAAAGGCAGCCGCCGCCGCAGCAGCGCTCACTCCACCTGCTGTGGCCGCCCCCTGAAATCCTCCCTGATGGAAACCCCCCAGCACCCTTATGTTCCTCCCTCCTCCACCTGCCATATAAAAAGTGAATATATAATTAGTTGTTGATGTATTAAAAATAAAAAGAATTGAAAGGGAATTAACAGATTGATTAAAAATGAAGAGTGAAGGCATGCATGTAGAGGTTTAATCTTTAATGGGATAAATAATACAGCTGGGCATGTCAGGCTGTGGTAACTCGGAAAGCAAAGGTAAAGAGATAGCAGCTCAAAAGCGAAAGGCATGTTGTGTGTCTTTCACAAAGAAATGAGCTGTCAAACATATCCTGTGCGATGTGGCCAGCCAACACACACACTGTTTGTGTTTCTGTGTGTTTGTGGTCAATAACTCATAATTTCCCAAGTCCAAATGTCGAAGATGCGAATGACTTATATATCTTCAATTCACTCCCATTAATTGTGAGTTTTATTTACTTAGGGTAAGTACATGCATAAAATAACCAAGTTTTGCCCAATAAAATCTCATATATGCATAGAATGAAAAAAGTAAGATCGATCAAAGCAAGTAAAAGACAAAAAATGTATGAAATGAATATATATACCATGCTTAGGAGTAGAAGGCTTAGATCTTTGAACGCCCAATGAAGCAAGATTGCAGTTAGCCCTCCTCCCATCAATGACTGGAGCTGCATCAACACAAGCTCTCATTGCCGCATCTGGTTCCCGGAAAGTTACCTGAATCACACAGCTAGCTCAATTAGATACACATCCATCTAATTCAATATAATTCTCTCACGATCTAGAATTATTTAGATCCTCTCTCTCTCACATACACACACCCACACACATAGTATATTAAAGTAGCTAGAATAAAGTGAAGAAGAAGAAGAAGAAGAAGAAGAAGAAGAAGAAATGACATACAAATCCGTAGCCCTTAGATCTTCCGGTGGTCTTGTCGGTGATGACGACGGCCTCCAAAATTTCACCGAACTGCTCGAAGTACTTCTTCATGGTATCCTTTTGGGTCTCCCAGGCCAAGCCGCCAACAAATACCTTGGTGTAGGTCGTGTCTCCGAACTGTCCGGCGATATTTGTTGCCGCCGTCATCGTCTTAATTTCTCTGCTGATGATCTCGATTAATCTGATCCTATAGATATAAATTTGAAGACTGCGGATCTAGAAATCAACAAGAATAAGGTAAATTTGAAACAGCTTAGTGGAACAAGTGGAGAGATGGTGGGTGGATTATGAAGCGTTGAAGGAAGGCAGGCTGGGGTGATGGTGGTGGAGGTGTTGGGATGGAGAGACAATTAGGTCAGAGACAGCAGGGAGGGAAAAAGGAGAGAGAGAGAGAGAAATGGAGGGAAGAGAAAATAAAAAAAAGAAAGGTGGAACTGGAAAAAGAAGAAAGGGCGAGTGATAATACGGACATGAATTATCTCTGTTAACATCCCTTTCCCACGCGCTCTACTTCTCAGTCCCTCCCGAGCCCCCACGCCTTTTAACATCCCTTTCCCACGCGCTCTACTTCTCACTCCCTCCCTTGTCATTCAATTTTATGCACTGGCTCCCACGCACCTTCAACTACTAATGTCTCAAGTCTTAACTGTTAATCAATTTCCACCTATACTCTAATATAGTAATATGCTCCATTGATCCTTCTCCAATCCCACGGACTCGAGCTATACGTCATATTATACTTTAACTATTAACGTTTATGTTAGTTTTTTATACTTAATCATAAATATCACCAACCGTTAAATCATAGACTATATTAAATATTAACTATTCATAGTTCCATTGCTCACTATTTTAATTAACTTTTATTTTTTATTAATTTTCAATTTCATATATTTATTAAATTGTATTAAATAAATAATTAAAATTAATAAATATTACATAGTGGAAATAAAAAAATTACATAATTAAAATTAAGAAACATTATTCATTCAGTGACGGAGCGTGCCCAAATTTCTTTAATGAGATCATGTTGGAGTTGGCTGTGAACTCATTCTTCGCGAAGAGAAGCGCATCAAATTTGAAAATCTCGAAATTGAGGCGGTGGCCTTGAGATGGGCTGTCGCGGGCGGTCGCCGAGTTAGAGGCGGCTTCATCATCGGCAAAATTAGTTACGTCGTCTCCTTCATTTTCGATTATCATGTTATGCAGGATAATAAATGCGTACACGACGTCCACGATGCATGATTGGTAGCACATACGCAAAGGACCTTTCACGATCGCTAAATGTGATCGAGGTATACCGAAAGTGCGATCACGTCCTTTCGAGCCGCTTCTTGCCATTGAGCAAAAAATGATATATTTGGCTCAGTCAAACACGTAACCGATTTGATGAACACCAACCACTTCGGATAGATGTCATCGGCGAGATAGTAGCCCATATTGTAGAGTCGACGATTGATCGAAAATGTGATAGCTGGTGCCTTGCCAGCGCATACTTCTTTAAAGATAGGTGAATGGTTTAAGATGTTGGTTTCATTGTTGGAGATAGAAACACAAAATAATGCATGCTAGATCCATAAATTTTGGCCAGCAACTACTACCATATACGAGTTATCGTATCACCGCCGTATTGCGGTTGAGCGACGCCAACACCTGAGGTAGTCCATTTTTTGTTATTCACGTGTTTGTTTGAGAAGTGTGTGAATAGTTGAGTTGATATAATTGTTTATTTTTGACAGTATATGACAAATTAGTAGACGAAGGATAAATAATATGATTATTTTAATGTGAAGTCGTAGATTTGATCTGATAGAAGTATTTTGGATTTTCACTTAAATTTAAAACACATATCGAGAAAGAAAATGCATGGTGTATGGGACGCGCTGGTGAAGGAGGTCGGGGGGTGTTGTGGGCGGCCATAATTATGTTTGCCATGGGTTAGTCTCTATATTTCTATCATTAGCAGTAATATATTTGAATTACAACCAAATAACAAGATTTATTCAAAACCAAAGTTCCAAATATATTGTCTCATAGTCATGAACCCAAAATATCTTTATTTGACATGGTTGATAGATATTTGAGAGTTGTTGGGGCTGGAAAACATATGTGTACAAATATAAAAACTGGAAAACACCATGTCAATGGTAGATATATATACCCTTGTGTGCTACTGTTCCACAAAACCAATCATATACTAAACTTTAAGTTCTATTTTGAAACATTAAACTCTAATTAATGAACCTAAATTAACTAACCATATGAATGATAAATCAAGGATTTCAACATGTCGCCCACTTTTAATTGATGAGAAAAAGAACCTTTTGTAGTTTAAGAATATTAATAGAGCTTAATTATGGGCATATGCAAGAGATGCAGTGGTCCTTGAAATTATTAAGTAGAGGGGTGGCGGTGCACACTGCACATATATAAATTTCAATATAAAATGGTGGATGAGGATGCCATGCCCATGGTGGGACAGATGATGATATATGGCATCTTTTTTTGCTTTTTCCAGTGGCATTCTATGGTAGGCGTGCTGTCATTGCCACGTCACTCAACCAAATTAACTCCAGATTCCATTGCTATAATATTAATAACCAATTATAACTATTTACCAGGTTACAATTTGGTTTTCCTTCAGAAAGTCGATCTAATACTCATTCCTGCTGTACCACATTAGTTGATTCTTCTTTCTTATTGGCCCACATTTGCTATTATTCATTATAATAAATTTTCTGTCATAAGAAAACACATCTACAAATCAACAAATTTAAGATGATAAACCACTAATTTCCAGCCAATGAATCAGATTTCGACATTCCCTTGTGTAAATGTGATTAGGTAGTAGTGTTTATTCCCAGAAAAAGATGGGAGAAAAAAAAAATCAAAGTAGCAAAGCAGCATAATTGAATATTCAAAGTGAAAAGCAGTTATTTAATTTTATCTTTAGAGTGCAGAGCAGGCAGGAGCAGCAGCACTAATGAATTGAGGTATAAATAATTGTATTATACATCTGGCCAAGGCCCAAAGCTGCCTATAACATGTGTGTTCCTTTGACCATAAAGTCACTCCATCCCATTGCCATCATTTCTATATTCTTCTACATTTGCTAAAATACCTTTATATATTTATTTATTTCAAGCACTTTTATATACATGTATCTATACATATATTTATATTTTGACCAATATAATTCATCAAGTACAAGCCTTGCGGATCCACAACATGGAATGTCATATAAATTCACAAACAATTAAATCTAAATTGTAACAAAATAAGCCTCGATGATTATGTGCAAGTCGTTTACATACAAAAGCAAGTAGCTGAAATACATCAAAGAAGCATCAATCATTTGGTTAATCCATTTAAGATTCACAGTGAGGCTAGGCTACTTACTGATGCAAAAATGTAGCACCCCGGCTCAAGATCAACATTGATAACCCTGCTCATCGATCATTCCAAGTCTTCATGATAAAGATGGAGCCCCAGCCCTAGGCGAGCACAAGCTCGACGAAATGCCATTGCTTCTGCCTTTTGCACAGGACCCCCATAGCTTGTGTCGCTAACTGAAGCGCTACCTGTTGCTTCTCTGAAGATCTAGCTCGTATGAAACAACCATGTCATTGGGATAATGATCAAAGACAAGACACACTCAAGCAAATGGAACTGATCAGTGATGGTATAATTGCTCTAAACATTTGACTGGAAATACAGATTTTGCAAACATATCATTATAAAGGCAACCTGATCTGAATGACTGAGTAAAAAGATATTTCATAAACTTGGAAACCAGTAGTAAATGAACAATCACTAGACTTTGAAGTCCAAAAATGATAAATAGCAGTCCTCACAAGATTCGAAGCAGCTAACTGGAGCCAGAAAATTACAAGTAAGATGAGAAAAAAGATCAAAAGGAGAGCACACTCTTTGGCACTAAAGTCTAGACTTAGAGCAATCCAATTTTTCATATCCAAATTGTTACGATTCTATATATATTGAGAGCTTGAAAGTAATGTTTAAGTGAAAGCTACAAACACATGGATCATCTGAAGAAAGGCATGGCAATGGCAATACCTCTGCATCAGTTCCATAAAGTGTGACGCGATAGACGACAGATACAGAATTGGCATCAGCAGAGTAACTGATGCTACGGACCTCACCAGACCATTCTACAAATACAAGATTTCAGCCTACAATTGCAATCAGATTACTCAGTAAAACAAAAGTGCATATGATACCTGGTGCATGTAGGTTCAAAATTCGATTCAATACGTGCCTGCAAGTGATGAGATAAATCAATCAAGTGAAATTGATGCTGCAGATGAACAAATTTTTGCATAAGCAAAACTTACAAGTAAAACGATAAATTGCATTTTCGAACAAGGAGAGTGAGAGAGGGCAAATACCAGGGAATGTATCTAAGAGACAAGTCAGAGGATTCTGTGCGGGATTTGATAAGGGACTCGGGAACCTTTTTGTTCAAGTCCTTGAGAATTTCGGATAGGGGTCTGCTTATTCCAGCGGTCGGCACCGCGGCATCGTCGTCGTCGCTAGCGGTTTGCCGCTGCGCATTTGCGGGAGAAGAGTAAGACGGTTTGGAGGAGAAACGAGGGCGTTGCAATCGAAAGCAGTAAGCTTGAGCTAGTTTTGAGATGGAGCGTGTTGTCGTCATGTTTATGGAGTCTGGAGCTGTTTAGGTCTTTTTCAATTTTGGAGCGGCAAAGGGGCGGGGCATAAAAACATATGGGGCCGCATTTTTTGTTTTGCGGTAAGAGCCCAATTGTTAAGCTAACTCCTTTCGGGTGGAATAAGCAAGCCCAATGCTGCTTACTTTTATGTTATTGTTTCCTAATCTTATCAAATTCAATCTTGAAATATCAATTTTAAGGTTATCGACATATTAAGGAAATTTTATTTTAATTTTGTTATGTTAGTTTTAGTTGAACATATCTCTTTTGTACATAAATCGTTGAGTTAGAAATCTTAGGGAGATTAATAGGACAATTAGCGGTATAAATAGGAAAGTAAATTTTGTATTTAGGTAACTTTTTGCAATGTAATTCAAATTAAGTGTCAAATTAATTCAAATATTTGTATATCACATATAAGTTGATTTATTATCAACTATATTTAAATTTTGGTTGACCAATAACTCAATTTTTCAAAGTTCCATGTAAAATCTTAAGATGTTGGAAAACTCATAACCATACCTTTCTAAGGGTATGCGATATAATAATCCAAAT
The DNA here is from genome assembly GCA_034509125.1 of Monilaria moniliformis. NCBI lineage: Eukaryota > Viridiplantae > Streptophyta > Magnoliopsida > Caryophyllales > Aizoaceae > Monilaria > Monilaria moniliformis. The sequence goes on from JAYDZE010451015.1 coordinate 8,214, forward strand.
TTTGACAATTAAAGCATAGCGATCCAGTTGATGTGAAGTAGGTGACGAGCAGATTCGACCTGCATAAGATGATGTCCCTCCAGTCAGAAGGTCGATAAGAGAAAGACAACCTTTTACCAAATATAGCCCACATGAGGATGTAATGCTCACTGATTGAAGAGAGCTACAGACTTTTGCAGAAAGCCATGATGCATGACATACACTACAAAAAAAGCGGAGTTTACCGACGGAGTTTGCCGACGGACAATTGTCCGTCAGTCATTACCGACGGATTTCTGACGGACTATCCGTTGGTAAATTTACCGTCGATTCTACCGACGGATTATCTGTTGGTAAATTTACCAACGGATAATATCCGTTGGTAAATTTATTATCAATTTAATTCGAAATTAATTTAAATAAATAAATTAATTTTACCGACGGATTTTTGTCCGTTGGTAACACCAACGGATATCTTCCGTTTGTAAATTTATTTTAAAATTAATTTAAATAAATAAATTAATTTTACCGACGGATTTTTGTCCGTTGGTAACACCGACGGACATCTTCCGTTGGTAAAGTTATTTAAAATTTAATTTGAAATTAATTTAAATAAATAAGTTGAATTTACCGACGGATTTTTGTCCGTTGGTACATTTTTCGTTGGGAATCATGTTATAAATTTAATATATAATTAATTTTTTGTTAAAAAAAATTTTTTACCAACGGATTTGTGTCCGTCGGTAATACCAACGGATTGTTTCCGTTGGTAATTATATCATATAATTCTCAATTTAATACCCCATATATTTGTACACCAAACCCTAGTCCTCTTCAGCCTTGCTCTCTCTCTCTCTCTCGTCTGGCACAGAGCGGCGGCCACAAGCGCGTCGATCGGGAGGGCAAAAGAAAACAAAAGAATCGAGAGGACACCTCGCGACGACGGTCTTCCTATTCGAGCGGTTAATCTTGGTGGCTGGCTTGTTACAGAAGGCTGGATTAAACCCTCCCTTTTCGACGCCATCCCTAACAAAGATCTATTGGTTTCTACATCCATTAATTTTCCTCGATTCCAATTTCTTTTGTTATGTCTGAAAGCTCATATATCTATTGTATATACTAGGATGGAAGTGGCGTGCAGTTGAAATCTGTGGTTGTGGGAAAATATTTATGCGCCGAAACAGGGGGAGGAACAATCATAGTTGCAAACAGAAGCTCTGCTTCTGGATGGGAAACCTTCAGCGTATGATATTATATATATATATATATATATATATATATGTAAACATATATTTATATGCACATGTTTGCTATGATTGATGATTCTAATAGTTATGGAGGATGAATGGGACGACTTTCAGTTTGAGAGTTTTCAACAGACAATTTGTGGGATCAGACACCGATGGAAATGGGGTTGACATTGTAGCTGTAGCAGATGCACCTGCTCAAATTGAGGGTAAGCAAACCCTTGATCTTCATCTTGCAGAGGTTGGACTGAGACTTGATTTACTGTCTTTTTTTTTTTTTATCTTTCTTTAGTGTCTGCTTTTTGTTTAATTAGTTTTCATATATCTTAAATTTAATAAATACTCTATATTGAAAATTCCAATGATAATTAACATGAGAAAAATAGAAACAGAAGGAATCAAATGGTTCATTTTAGTCTTGTATTGCTAGCTTCAATAATTTAGATAGTAAATTACTGATTTTTATCTGAAATTCTAAATTAAGAGATGAGATGTGCCGTTAATCTTTCGTGAGCAGTGTCTAACCTACGTTAAATTTTTTGTATACATTTATTTACCGACAACAATCTTATATATAATAGATTTCATAATTTTGCTGTCACATTATCATTTAGTCCTACATAATATCGTTATTCTTTTTCTTGTTTATTTTAATTCTCTAAACATTTCCATATTCATTCATTCAAATTTAACTAAATTTTCCTACCCCACATCAAAGCATGACAATTGTTTTTTTGGGTGCTCAGTACCCACCGTTGTGTTTAGCAAATTATTTTTTGCCGTCATTGATTTCTACTTGTAGTTCCTTCCCTGACCATGATTATACTTGGAAGGAACTCGGAAGTTAAAATAGTAAGTATCACAATCTTGGGTATCAATCATTATTGTATGTTTTTAACTTTGTTTGCACCTTATATGATTTTGTAATTTAACATTGTTTCTTAAGTGTTTTAATTACTGAAGGGTATTATTTTTGAAACAAATGAGATATTAACTTATGGTTGGATTGGATTTGATATAAGTTTGGTGACCACATATTAATCAGTTGCACACTGTGCTTGAAACTCAAGTGTTTGTGATGGTCTGTTGTGGTTTCTGGGATCGAATGGGCCAGGTCGAACTTTCTGTTAGATCAGACTATCAAATTATAGCGTTATTGATTTCACAATCTAAGGGGAATCTTGAATGCAGGACGTCTTGAAGTTTCTGGAAGGCAGGAAAGAGAACAGGTCGTGGTACAAAGCCTCGAGAGTTGCAGTAAATGTATGGTCTTCAAAATGCCGAACTCTTCTTGTTTATAGGAAAGTCAAATATATACAGCGTATTGTAGAGTAAAAATATATTAACACCTGTAAGAACATTTCACTGCAGCAGTAAAATGCTAAAGTAAATGGCTCGATTGCTGTAGCATTTTACATTTTTAAGGGTTTCGAGTTTGTACAATTTTTTTTAGTTGGATTTAGTTGGTTTATTTTTGAGACCATCATTAGCTTACAAATAAAGTTTTAATGAAATTTTTATTTGTAATATAAAATTGAGCGTTTTTTTTTTAAACAAACTATTGAAATTACCAACGGATTTTTCCGTCAGTAAGTCGTGATTACCGACGGATTACCGACGGAATTTTCCGTTGGTGATTTTCTGATTCGCTCGTCGGCTTTTAAACAACAAAAATCACCAACGGAGGATGCGCGTCGGTATTCCGTCGGTAAATATTACCGACGGACAGTGTCCGTCGGTAATATTTTTACCGACAATGATTTTAGAGACGACACGTATCCGTCGGTGATCTGAAATGCCAACGGATTTTTGGGATTTACCAACAGAAAAATCCGTCGGTAATTTACGCTTTTTTTGTAGTGATAAATGAGAAGTGGTTAGAAGCCATGAAGGAGGAGATGAACTCCTTACTTGAAAATCACACGTATAACTTAGTGAAGTTGTCAGCCGACAAGATACCACTAAAAAATAAGTGAGTCTATAGTCTGAAGGTTGAGGAACATAACTCACAACCAAAGTTCAAGGCTAGACCGGTTGTGAAAAGGTTTCAATCAGAGAAATAGTGTTGATTTTGAAGAGATTTTCTCACCAATGGTGAACATGTCTTTAGTCAAAGTGGCGCTCGCGATTGCTGCCAACTTAGACTTGGAGATCGAACAACTTGATGTGAAACTGCGTTTCTGCATGGAGATTTAGATAGCTGTGATGGAAGCTTGCAAAAAGATGTTGTAGCTTAAGATATTTCTACAAGAGTTGGATTTGAAGCAAGAGAACTATGTGCTTTATTGCGACAATCAAATCGCAATTCACTTGAGTAAGAATTCGAATTTTCACACTGAACACCGATGAACAAAGTCATTCGCCAAGGAAATTTGGATTGATGACAAAAAAAAAAAAAAAAATTAAAAAAATTCACATATTTTTTTAACCCAAAAAGTAGAGTTAGTTAAAAACTAAAATTTGTGAGTAATTCGTATATTTAAAAGCAATTAATCCTATTAAATGGTAGGTAGGTAATTTGACACCGTAAGGGTAGTAATTTGATTTGGCAATAGACCTCAAGAAATTGTTATTCCCATTGTCTACCAATGAGTCGCCAAACACAAACATAGCGGTGGCCTGAGGCGGCGCTGCTGCAGCACTACTAACAGAAACAGTACTAGTGTTTGTGGATGAGAATGCTTCCCTCACCATTAAGCTCATCATCAACACAACTCCAAACATCTTTTCTTTTTTATTTGTTTATTATGCTAATATATTATCTATGGAAAAGGGAAATTGGGCAGTATATACATTTATACAGAAACAAATTAAATAAATATACATGTATCCATTTGCAACGGCTTATTATGTAAGGGGATTGAATTTCTCCTTTTTCTCCCCAATTTTAGTAGGCCCACGTCGTTTAGCATTTGGATGCATGCATTTCTTGTCTCCACCATCAAAATTCATGTGAACCTTCGTCCCAATCTAATCTTTGAATCATTATTATTTTCTTACTTGTGCATACGTGTTTAATTTACTATTATACTCTTGCTTTTTTCCAGCCACTACATCACTTATTGCATCCGATAGTAATTGTTTGCATCAAACAACTTTATTAAATGTTGTCGTCCAGACCTACCATTGGAATTTATGGGACATGTCAAAACTGTCTTAATCAACCAGTTGTGGTAACATGGTAAGTGTGAAACGGTGAAGTCTTCAGAAGTAGTTTATATTATTTTTTATATTTATAGCAAAATTTACAAACTAGTGATCTTATTAGACTGATTCAAAGTAAGAGAGATTGTGGGAAAAAGACAATCAAATTTTATTATTTCTAAATTTTTACAGAAGAATTAACAAATAACAATCACATTAGACTGATTCAGAGTGAGAAAGATAGGGGGAAAAAGACAAAGAAGTAAAATCAACTTTCCTACATTATATTGGCTATCAGAAACAATATTTTCATAATTAAATCGGCAAAAACCCAATTTTCTTGTCACTTTTTGAAGCCACATCTGGAAACTAGTGACAATTTATAGAACTTCTGACTTAGTCTCATTCGCGGGGTAAAATAGTCACGCCATAATACTGAAAAACCGATCCGATTCCGTCAAATTTTGAGATTTATTATGTACTTACAGTTTATGTAACTTGTTTCAATTTATATAGTTGTAGCAAATTTTGCGGACAATACAATCATCAATATCTTCCTCTTCACAATGCTTCCAAAGTTGTTGTTCATCATTTCTATACTTTCTTCCTTCATTTTCATTCCTTCATATTCCCAATGCCTTCACCATCAGAAAACACTATTGCTTCATCTCAAGAATGAGTTGATATTCTACTCTTCTCTTTCAACCAAATTGGTTCAGTGGAATGGAAGGGATCCTGAGTGTTGCAACTGGTACGGTGTGGAATGTGATGCTTCAGGAAACGTCGTTAGTTTGCAGCTGGACCATGAGTCCATTTCTGGTGGATTTGGGGATTCGTCGAGTCTCTTCAGACTTGAGTATCTGCAGAAGCTTAACCTGGCTAACAATGACTTCAATGGCCCTCCTATTCCAAAAGGTATTCAAAATCTGACCTATTTGACACACTTGAATTTGTCAGATGCTGCTTTTGTTGGACAGATTCCAGCTGAAATGTTGTCCTTGAAGAGATTGGTTAGTCTTGACATCTCCAGCATGTGGGTATACAAAGACGTTGTAAGTCTTTTTCACCCAAATTTGGAAATGCTTGTCCAAAATTTAACAGAGCTTAGAGAGCTCTATCTTGATCTGGTCGTTATCTCATATGATGAAAAGAGAAAATGGAGCCACATTATATCATCATATTTACCCAACATCACCACTTTGAGCTTGGTTGATTGTTATCTGTCTGGCCCTTTGGCTAAGTCCTTTTGGGAACTCCATTCGCTTTCTATTCTTCGACTAGACAACAGCGATCTTTCAACAACAGCATTGGATTTGTTCACAAATTTTTCAAGTCTGACCACTTTGAGTCTTTCTCGCTGTTCGTTGAACGGCTCTTTGCCTAATACCATATTCCAGATGCCTGCTTTGCAAAATCTTGATTTATCTTTTAATAGACAACTCAGTGGAAGCATACCTCCATTAACTCAAACTGGATCTGTCAAGTCTCTAGTTCTGAAGCAGACCAACCTGTCGGGATCAATACCAAGTTCAATTAGCAATCTCAAAGCACTGTCACATATAGATCTGTATTATTGCAAATTCACAGGATCGGTTCCATCCACCTTAGCTAACCTAACCCAACTAACTCATGTGGACTTGTCATATAACTTCTTCACAGGCTCACTTTCTCCAGTGCTATTTGAAGGACTTTCCAATCTTGTTTATTTAGACTTGATGCTTAATTCATTCACTGGTAACATCCCCCCTTCTCTCCTTGGTCTCCCTTTGTTGTTGGAAGTTCAGCTTTCGAGCAACAATTTCACTGGGCAAGTTGAAGAATTTCCTATTGTAAATGTCTCAAATATCGTTTTCTTAGATTTGGGAAATAATTCACTGGGAGGCCCTATTCCTCACTCCTTGTTTCAACTTCATAGCCTCAAGTTTCTTTGGCTTTCTCAAAACTTGTTTAGTGGCACTTTTCAAATAGACAAGATTCGAAGGCTTGCCAATCTTACATACCTTGATCTCTCTAGCAACAATTTGACCGTAGATGTTAGCAACGACAATTCAAGTACCTATAATCTGCCCAAGCTTCAAGTGTTAAAGCTACATTCATGTAACATGAAATATTTTCCTGATTTCATAAAACATTCTCATAAATTGTGGATATTGGATCTCTCAAACAATCGGATTGCTGGGGAGATACCTAATTGGATTTGGGGAATACAATTTTTGCATCTGGACCTCTCTTTTAACCTTTTGACAGATTTTCAAAAGCCTTACAATATCTCTGCTTCTCTTAGAGAACTAGTCTTGGGCTCTAACCAGCTCAGGGGGGAATTGCACATGCTCATTCCACCTAACATCACATATGATCTTGGGTACTTATCACTTGGTAATAATAGTTTCAGTGGATCAATCCCAACCTCCCTCTGCAGTGCTGCATACCTCGACTTATCCATCAATAAATTGGGTGGTAGTATACCCTCCTGCTTACTTGAAAACATTTTAGTGCTACATCTTGGAGGAAACAACATCAGCGGTCACATCCCAGATAATTTTTCTCTCGATTGCAACCTACAATATTTTGATCTTAGCGGTAATACTTTAAAAGGGAAAATCCCAAAGTCACTCGAAAATTGCAAGTCGTTGGAATTCATGAATGTCGGGAACAACATCATCAATGACACTTTCCCATGCATGTTATCATCAAAATTGCGTGTTCTCATTTTGCACTCCAACAAATTCCATGGGGAAGTGAGATGCCACAACAACTGGCAAGATCTCCAAATTCTAGATATATCTTTAAATCATTTCAGTGGAAGTCTGGAATCAATAAATTTCTCTAGTTGGGAGAAAATGGTGCTAGAGAGTGATGCGAAATTGAGGCAAGCCATTCCAGGCTATTACTACTTCGGCTCTGGCGTGACATTAACATTAATCATGAAAGGGCTAAAGGTAGAGCTTTACCAGATTTGGTCAAAATTTAGTACCCTTGATTTTTCTTCCAATAATTTCCATGGAAAGATACCAAATGCAATTGGTGATCTTCGCTCACTTCATCATCTCAACTTATCTCACAATGCCCTCGATAAAAGTATCCCAAAGTTTATTGGTCAGCTTGGGGAGTGATCCCAAATGGCCGTCAATTTCAAACATTTTCAGCTGATTCCTATAAAGGAAATTTAGGGCTATGTGGTTTCCCTCTCAACACAAGATGCAGTCATACTGGTGACAATGACCCATCACCACCGCAACATGAAAATGTGGAAGAGAAGAGGGAGATTGAGTGGGAATACGTATGTGCTGCACTTGGATATGTTGTGGGATTAGGAAGCATTGTCTGGCTACTTTTATTCTGTCGAAGCTTCAGAGAGAAATACTTTGGGAAAATAGAAGAGGTTGTTGAAGACATATTCATTGCCAGAGATATGAGAAGAAGACGTGCAAGAACAGCAGTAAGGAATCGAATCAGGAGACAATAGTGTTGGTAAAACTATTTAGTTTGTTGAAGGTGTGTGGTTCACTAGCAATTTCTGGCTATGTTTATGATGTTTGTTTTCGTCTAGAAATAATTGGAGTTTATGTAGTGTATATTGTTTCGATGTACATGGTTTGTCTATCTACTTTGTTGTGTCATGTCTTGTTTAAAACATACAAATGTTAAAAAATGTTGCGATAATTATTTTTAGAGAGAT
>JAYDZE010451126.1:0-16262 GCA_034509125.1 Monilaria moniliformis
TCTGAGGTTATCGACAAAAAAGATTTGTCTAAGCCACTTCGTTTCTTTTTGTCCAAGTCACTTCTTTTTTTGTCCAATGGCATGAGCAGAAGGAGAGTTCCAAGGTCATAAAGTGGAACATGCCCACAAAGATTATACCATTTAACATGCAGAGGATCATAATTATTTATTTGAGAAAGAAATATGAAAATGAAAATAGCAAGAGATATTATAATTACCTGCAAAATGCCCGCAGTATCTTTAGAGCATTTGAAATAGACTCCAGCAAGAACACGCAACAGAGCCGAGGATTTCAATGCATTCAAGTTAGATTTAGCAATATTTTCAGTATACAAGGCAATAGCCTGTTGTTCTGCTACACTTATTTCAGCATCAATTGTATTCCCCTGCCCTTCCAGAATTCTCTTATTCTGCTGAATAAGAGTTTGCAAGCTGGAACATATTATACCACGAAATTCATGTTCTTCTTGGAGAGCAGTGCATAATGCTCCCTCAAGACACTTGAAACTTTCAGCAGTATCAACAGGATAGTTGCAAAAAGACGGTAGCAGTGACCACAAGGAGTACACAATTCCATCAATACTCCTACCTGACTGTAATTTTCCTTCTTGTTCAAGCTGGGTAAAGATATTAACTGTTTGTTCAGCACTGACAATAAAACTTCAACAAAATAAAAAAGAAAAGGAAAAAAGTGCAAATAGAAAAGTAACACTTTTGGGGGGTAATAATGTACTATTTAGAGTAGAAAGGATAACATATTTCCATATTTACTAACTTAGTCAATTCCAACCCCAAATCTCTGAAGATAAATTATTTATACCTTATTCATTATAATACAAAACATACATACCGAATTATCTGTATCTATATCCAAATATTTGGTGTCAGTCCCCATTACACAACTAAGATCTAACTAAAGATCTTTTCCTTTTCCTTCCCTCATCTAATGAGATTATACTAATAGTACATACCTAAGAATATCCACTCATGTAGAGCTACAGGGGACTACAAGTGAAAATATGTCAGAGCCTATACTCTAGATATTAGTTTCTACACATAAATCATTTATAAAACAACCTTTAAGGTATTTTTTATTTCCTAATTGTATAGGCTAATATAGATCCCATCAACAATAAAAATGGAAAAGAAAATTTCCTTTAAATTTAACTGCCAGTTGCTGGTCATAGAAACCTTGCCCCCGATAATAGATAGGGGTGTATCTGCACCTTTTCCCTTAAAAAATGCACATAAAGTACTCTAGAAGATGTTATACCATTGCTGACTTCTGCTTCATCTCTACAACCATGGGTAAGATTGAATTGGAAAAGAAATTCAAACGAGCACCAACAATATACTGTTTCAGGATTGGAAACAGCCATAGATTGCTCTCGGATATATCTGGAACACCCAAATTAAGAGGTAGAAGACTCAAGAAGTTGTCGGGTCCCATAGCGCCAAGAGCAGTTCCCACACACTCGTGCAACTGCAAAAATCAATTTTGGTACCCCACGAAATCAGATTCTTTTTTATTAAAAAGAAAATAGAAAATTGGTGATGAAATTCAACTGCAAACCAGTGCCTAAATAAAGAGCAATGACTATGTTGAACAACTTCAGCATAAATTATTAAAGAGTGGAACCTCAATATACAGTAAACACATACAAGAGAAAAAATAAATCATGTACAAAGGAATGTGGAACCAAAATATGACTAACAAACTGAACAAAACAAGGGACAATCAGAAGTCTGCCCATAGAAGAGTAAATCACAAACACTGCAAACATTGTTAGGAAACCCAAGTTGCTTTATCTTGATATATTACCTCTTTTTTGAAACTGAAGTCTCCATCTGGCAATTTTTGCATATCAGCTAAACTCTTGAGTGTTCCCTTCATAAAGTAAACAGAATTCTTACCTGCAAGGCCAATAATCTTTCAATCAAATTGCAGGGACAAATTTCAGAAGCAAAAACCAAATAACTTCAATTTTTATGGTAGATAAGAGTAGTTAACGTGTCAGGGGATGAAGCAACTCTGTATGACCCAAGGATCCACCAAAATTCATATCAATTGTGCAGACTATTAATGTGGTTAAACCAGGATGACCCAAGTGCAACTACCTAATTTTTCAAACATCACAGAAACAATCTGAAACGACATATCCCAGACTGCTTCATAATGATAATCAAGCAGGCTTTCAACCGTTGCACAGACTTTTTCGATGACAGTTGGGCCAGATTTCCTGGTGGCTGAATTGGCACTGGCAGTAATCTGTTCAACACCCTGTGTGATCAAGTTCTCGTCTATACATGAATGTATTAGGCTCTTCAATGTTGTCCCAGCTGCTACCAAAGCCTCCTCATGTCCAGAAGTCAAAAAATCTGAGGATGGTACCATATTGAATTTTAGCTCATAGAATTTGGTAAATATGACAATATTTACACAGTCAAGAACCAAAAAAAAGGGAAAAGTACAGAGTGAGAATAGGCAATCTCATCAGGAATTTCTCAACCCATACCCTATGAACAAGAGTAAGGAATAGAACAAGGAAAAGTTTAACCTTTTAGTGCATTAAATACAAGAGGAAGCTTGATAACACATATTTGTCGGTTTAGTGAGTACACTCTTTTCATCCCAATGTCTAGCAGGCGAATCATTAATGTCATGCTATCAGCAGATGAGTCCTCTGGAGAGCCTGAGCTGGCTAGAGAGCATAACAGATCAAGCAGTATTTCAGCAGATATTTCTGCACCTGGATGGAGACACAGGGCTTTTAAACCATCTGTTATAGGTATAGTGACAATGCGCTGTTTGAGCATCAAGAGAGATTTGAAACGTTCCAGTATGTTTGTTGTGGATTTTGATGACATATAAGGAAGACAAATTTTTAGAGCATCCAGAACTCTGAGAACGTTTCGTGCTGTTCCGGATGCTTCTGAAATACTTTCATTTGATCCTCCAGCAAGCAGAAGAAACCTCACAAAGACATTTGTTATGGCTTCACTTGCAAATGCTAGTAACGGAGAAAGTGTGGGTTCTGACTGAAAATACTTCAAGACGTCACGTAGACATAAATGTGACCGTTTCCTAACCTGCATTTACCATCCAACCATTGCCTCAAGACGTCAATTGAAAGAATGTAGGTGCAGTAATTAACTATAAGAGGTAACAGCCATTGGCATATATAATGCAACTCAGATTCTTAAACAACCAAAAGGATATACCAATTGTTTATTGTTTGTAGGTTTCTCAATTATAATGAATCAATTGTCAGCCCAAATCAGAAATAACAACCTTATACCATAGCATTATGTTTTGATACCATATCAAATAATATACTCTCAAAATTAGGGAAGCTATCAATACAGTAAATCAGGCAAAACATGATTTTATGAATAGGAGAAATAGCTCAGCAGGTTACATGCTTCCTCTCTTAAATCTAGGAATTTAAATGATTCAAAAGAAGGAAAAAATGTAAGTCTTAAAAACTCAAATTTTGAAGTTAAACTTCACAAAAGGCCAGGGTGTCATACAGAATCCAATATCCTAATGAAACCACATAATTCCCATATACCTAATTTTTGTCTGGCTGAATAACTGAAAAAACAAATGGAGAATGAAAAAATAATAACACTCAAATTCAACACCTCAGCTTTTACTATATTTCAAATTTCAAATGAAAAAAATGTAAGTATTAAAACTAAAATTTTTAAGTCAACCTTCATAAAAGGGTTCGCATTTTTCATCCAGGCATTCAATATCCTAATGAAACCACATAATTCCAAAATAACAATTTTTGTCAGGCTGATAATTGAAACCAAATTGAGAATGAAAAATCCATAACACTCAGCTTCAACACCACATTTGAAGTGTATCGCCTTAAAACTATCAGTGACACAACTGTTCCAAAAAACAACCAGAAATGTATCAAAATCAATTAAATTAATCACAAGCAGCAGACATTCAAGAAAAGATAGAAATCTCCCCGACCTTGAAGCGATCCTCAGTCATATAACCAATCAGAACACCGTAGAGCTCCGCCACATCTTCCCACGCCGCCTTCTCCCTCACAATCAGCAATCGCGTAACGCACTTTAATCCAGGCAGAACACCCTCAGCTCCAATGGATTTTAATCCAAGAATCTTAATCAGCAACTCGGAGAGATAACTGTACTTGGTTTTGAGGACAGCTGGTGGCAATCGGACGACGACAAGGGACAGAATCGTGAGCAGGGCGTCGAGGATGGACCCGGAGGAGTCGATGCTCGACGAGAGACGGTCGAGGGAGGAGCAGGTGGCGCCGAAGTAAGTGATGGGGGTGAGAGGGAGGCGTTTCTCCCGGAGTTCCTGTGACATGGCGCCGATGGTGGCGCAGACGTGAAGGTGGTACTCGATGGTGGAGTTGCTGAACTGGGAGAGCACGGCGGAAGAGAAGTCCCCGGAGATATCCGACGCCGACGGCGAGGCCTCCATGTCGACGGTTTCCATGGTTGCCGGAAATGGAATGAAGAGAGGGGTTGGCGACGGGGGCGGGGTTTTAGGGTTTGCGGTGTTTTGAGGTTATTGCTTATTGATTTATGGGGTTTTGGCAGAGAAAGTTTTTATTTTTTTAGTATATAATATAAATATTCGCGAAGGATTACAATTCATATGGCAATGGTAATAATAATGTTCTTCACCCAAAAAAAATAATTTTTGAGGAACGTTTGCTCCCCAAACATATTTACAAAACTAATATAGAAAATGGGTCACCGATAATTCAATTTCGTCATGTCCATGTCGGATATAGTGGGGCAACCGTTATGCTATTCATGTAGGTCGCTACTTATACAATGAGGAATTTCGATTTATCGTGAATTTTAATGAATGTTTGATAAATAATGTTTGTTTAATAGATACTCAATAGTGTTTTGAGTGGATAAATTGACCGATAATATTTGAGTTGCTAAATGCTTTAATTGTGGATCCAAGTTGATTTTTTTTTATAAATAATGAATTTTTAGAGATTGGGTTTTAAACTTTTAATGAGCGGATGTGAGGTATTCATAATAGAAAATGATAATAGAGGCCGAAATAGGGAATTGTAATCCATTGTTAATAGACTGATGAAATAATAATATTTCATAATAATAATTGCATAAGCACACTAAAATTTGAGTTGGAACACGCGCACACACGAACTATCAATTTTTTTTTTTTGAAAGAGATAAAACAAGTAGAGGCCTCTTTACTTTCATATTTTCAGAACCTTGTGATATTATTTGCAAACATTAATTTCAATAATATAATTTGATTTGTATTTTAGTCCATGCACTCTATCCTTTAAATAAGTCTCTGTATAATTACTTGTTGGAATGAAGTTTATGCATTTTCATGGGTTGACTCAATTAATCCGACAATTCGATAGAGTTACGATTGAAAATTTATAGCCCGAAAAAATATCAATCCGAATAACCTTACACCAAATAGTTCGCAATCCGATAGAGTTGGCCCGAAGATTACCTGAACCCCATATAATCAATCCAAAAATTAGCGAGTTCTCATTATTCAATTTTCAAACTTCATTACTTCTTCTTTTTTAACTTTTGAAAGTTAGTATAATAAGTTTTTCTCAATTATATGAGAAAATACATTTTAATTCAATATTCTAAAATTATATTCATCATTTCAATTTTCTATATTGTATTATAACATTTAATGTAAAATGTTTAGATTCAAAAATGAAAAAGACGATAATCATTTCAGAAAATTATATATTCTTAGTTTTTAGTTAAAATGTCATTCATTTATAAATGTATTTATTTGTTACAAATATATATTTATCATAATTAATATCTTAATTAAAAAAGTTCATAATTTTTTTTTTTGCTTGATTGGCCCAATGGGTTAACCCAGAATCCAATAATTAAGAGTTAGGGTTAAAAAAATTAGCTCAAAAAAATTATAGCTTGAATAATTCATAATCGAATAGCCCGATAACTCGATAGAATTGGCCCGAACCCTAGCGAATTGCCTCTATTAACATTCCTAGTCACACGAGTTTTACCGAAAAATAAAATTTTGAGGAAAAAAAATCATATATAGGATTCACTAGTTTCAACTACAAATGATTGGATTTATAATCGATTTTGGCCCAATACGAAAGAAGGAAAAAGCCCAGATAGGAAATGCTCTTTTCTTTTTCTTTTTCTTTTTTAATAGTTTAGTGATTTTCTTCAATTGTCATTTTGTAATTTATTATTGTCGGGACTAGCTATATTTCCTTGTGGAAGTAATTTCCCCTCTCGATAAATTTAATATTGTTATTCTCTTTTACATCTGGCTTTCACTTTCAAGTCCCTCACTAGATTTATAAGTTTGGAAGGAGAAAATGAAGACGATATTGGTTATTCAGTTTGTATTTCAAATTTATGGTGTGCCAATAATATTATAATCTTCCGAACAGTCTACAAATAAAAAAGAATTGAAATTTTACCAAAATACATCAAAATTTAAATATAATTTGCGCTAAGGTTCAAGTTGTTATTTAAATATAATTCTCTTCTTATGAGAAAAAATTAACGGCGAGACTCAAGTAAAAAATCTACCAATGAAGAAACAATGCAAGCAAATGGTGAAATTGGACTATTTAATTTATTCGATAAAACTTTAAGACAAGTTTAGTAGGTTAGTTGAGAAAAAATTAAGATAAGTTCATATAATTTGACTAGATTGTGTATCTTGGGTAGCTGTTTGGTAGCTCAAGCAAAAGAAGCTGATATGGTAAATATGTGTTTGGTACAATAATAGAATTTAAGACTATAAAATAAAAAATGTGTGTGACAAACAATCCATTGTGAACCCTAACTACAATTTACAATTTTGGCTTAGAGACTCGTCATCTTCAAACCACGACCCTCACGATTCTCTTTAGAGCTAATGTTGGTGAAAAAATAAATTATGTTAGCATAAGGAATTTATCCTCACTCATTTCATTTGTAACTCATTTCATTTGCAGGAGTTCTCAAAAGAAATTTTGAATCTAAGGGAATCATTATCTCGGTCCTAAAAAAATCAGCTACAACTCAATTTTCAACTGTCACGTCAATATTTCACTTTTCAGCCATAACACCATTATCTCAGTACCAAATCAGCCACAACTATTTTTTATTATTTTATCATTTTTTTATTCTTCAATGTTATATATTTATTTTAATCAATTTATTTGTAAAATGGAGACAACAAATTCAAAAAGTACTTAATTAAAATTTCAAATTACATAATTTAAAATCCTAAATTACATAAATCAAAAATTGAAAACGACATAATTGAAATTCTTAATATTGCATAGATTAAAAGACCTAAAAATCATAATTTAGTCCTAATTTCTTTTCAAGGAGGGCGACCAACTTGGCATGCTTTTGAAGCTGCATTTCGTTCATGTCCGAAGTGTCCTTGAAAAACACATTTCGGCACTCTTTCAGCAACACCGCCTGAGTCATGTCGTCCACCGACGGGTCTCGATTTCCACCACTGCCTTATGGCGCCTTCCTCTTTCCTTTTCTTTTCGTCGCTTTCTATCTCATAGGACGGGCCAACGACTGTTGGCCAATACTTTCATCAGTACTTTCATCCATCGAAGCATTCAAGTCGAATGCATCGGCCTCTTCGCTTGTAGAGTATTAGCCGGATGCGGTATGCTTGGTTCTTTTAGGGCCGGATGAGGAATCATTGCCGCCGGAAAATTTAAGGTGATTTCATACAATTGCTCACACCTCCTCGTACTTCAGTTCCTCGTTGTAGAAAGTGGCATGGGCTTGTTCGCGAATGTTTTCCCAACTATGGCCGTTCGGCCATATTTTCTGAAAGTTGTTGATGTAGCCGGCGAATTCGGCTATCTCGGTCTGAACTCGGCCCCAATACTTGTGGAGGTTGTCGTAGTCACAATCCAACGCCCACGTCGGTTTGAGCTCGTTGTATTTTTCCGCAATCTTCTCCCCTAAAGACGCGGACCCTTTATCCGTTTCCGATCACCGGATCTTCAGACACATCAATGTATCATCGGGCTACCAACTTTGTCTCCTCCAGATAGGGGTGCAAAATCGGGTACCCGCGGGTACCCGCACCCAACATTGCGGGTACCCGCACCCGAATTTCCCGCGAAACACATACCCGACCCCGACCCCGACGGCATTCTCGGGTACCCGGATACCCGATGCGGGTACCCGTACCCGACGCCGGCGGGTACCCGCACCCGAACTCTTGATTTTTTTTTTTTTTTGTGAGCGTGAAAAGGAAAAACAAAGCAGTGAACAAAGCAGGGAAAGAAATACATAAACTGAAATTAACCTGTGTGAGCGTGATGCGAGGGAGTTGTGTGAGCGTGATGCGAGGAAGTAGGAAAAAGGTTGGGGTTGGGGCGGGCGAGTGCGTCGCAGTGGGGACTGTGGTCTTGTCCCGTGAGCGTGATGCGAGGAAGGGAGCGGCGGAGGGTCGCGGCGCGCCGGCGTCGCCGCGTCGGAAATGAGAGAGAGCTGAGAGCCTGAGAGGGCAGCGGACGAAAATCAGTGACGCAGACGCAGAGCAGACCTGACACCTGAGAGCTGAGGCTGCCTGAGACCGAGCGCAGACGACGACGAAGAAAGCTCACGAAAGAGGGTTCTGCTGGCCGCGGCGGCGGCTATTCAATTTGATTGAGAACAAGAAAGAAGAATGGAACAGGGTTACATTATAGTTGAAGAATAGTGAACAGTAAAAAACGAAAATTTCAAAACTAATTAATTAATTAATTAAATTATTAAAAAATTATTAAAATCGGGTATCGGGTACCCGCAATACCCGATCGGGTATACCCGATACCTGAAAATGCCCCAACTTTGATACCCGACCCCGTTCCCGCAACCGATAATCGCGGGTATCGGATACCCGATACCCGTCGGATATCGGGTCGGGTCGGGTATTACCCGATACCCGGTATCCGAATTACCACCACTACTGACAAATTACACAAAAAAATTATAAAAAAAATAATAGTTTATAATATCACACAGAAGAAATTGTTCTTGTAATATTTTTTGCGCACATGCTCAAATCAAACTTCAAAGGTGTGAAAAAAATATATTATCTTTTTGTTATTAAAGTGACAGAAAAATTTCAAAAAGTACAAAGTCTTCTCCCCCAACCCAAAAAGGAAAAAAGAAAATAGAAAAAAGAAAAAAGAAAAAAGAAAAAAGAAAAAGGAAAGAAAAACCATGGTAGAAAAACTTTAATATGCATCTTTTCACATTCATTCGATAAAAAATATAAAATCATGGCAAGCAGAAATTCTCAGACATTATTCCCGAAATCTGTAGATAGGCCCAATTTATCCCCAGCCACCAAATTTTAGGGTTTTACTTTTTAGATCTGAGCTTCAACCATAAGTCAACTCCAACTCTCATTAAATCGAAAGCTGTTAGCCCTTTCTCCCATCTTTTTAAATTAGGGTTTAAGCGGGTTTCTTACATAGACAGCCAATTTTCAATCTTGTACTATTTTGGGCTGAAGGAAGGAATTGGGGAAGTTAAAAAGGTGCAATCTTGAGCTGCCAATGCAATTTTGCTCACTGAATTGGTTTGATTTCCGCTGCGTTTTTGGAGAATTTCGAAGAATTTGAAGTCTAGTTATGAGTTCATCAATGTCTTGGGCGGAACCAGCGGATGTTTATCTCTCTACTTCTCTTGCTAGTTATCTTGACAGTAAGTTTTTGTAATTCTATGTCCTTATTTCCCAGTTTTGTTAGACGATTTTAGGTTATTTTTCGAATCTTGGTAGAGTTTCTTGAGCAGTTGCCTTTGGTTCTTTAAGATTTGAGTGGAATTCATTTATGTGGAACTCTAAAATTTTGCGTTATTGGAGTGAGGTTTTGATGAGTTGGGTTTTTTTTTGACGCCTAGAGTTATTTGATTTATCTTAGGAACTTCGATGTCTTATTTGGAAAGATTGTACAGTATATTCACACCCTTTCTATCTTATTTTTGCCGGCACATTATTTTCTTTGGAAATTAAGATTTAGGAGAGTTAAAATGCACAACTTTCATGATGATTTTCAGAAAACAGGAAACCTGTGATAACAATTTGACACAGAGAGAATAGTTGCCTAATTGTTTGATAACAATTGTGTTGCATACTTAAAAAGGAGTCCTTTTGGTACTTGTTTTGATCCATCACTGTGAAGGATTGACAGTGCAGATAAGGAAAATGCTTCATTTAATCAATGATTTAAACCAATCCTAACCTCATAGTTGAAGTTATTATGTCAAGGTCATATATTTCCTGGAGTTTCATTAAACGGCCGAAACCTATGTATAATACTATGAAAGGTATGAGATCATTACTGCTCTTCCTAGAAATTTTGGTGTTAAACTCTTTTATCTACAAATCTATAGGATGTTTCTTTTATTTTACTAGTCTGGGATTCTGGCACTAAGAAGAAATTGGCACAAGTAGTTTTCTTTGTGTTGCAACCTCTTTCTTTAAAGCACAGTTGATTCATTCTCTTAAGAGTTTAACACTACTATGTAAGTGAGATGGAAAATTAGCTTTTTGAATTGGTGCAGTTCTTCCATTTTTCTACTCTTGCAAATTGAGCTCTATACTTTTGTTTGTTCTGACCCCATGGTTCGGAGTGTTGAAGAAAAACAAACATCAGTCTGAGTTTGGCACTTAGTATATGCTCATTATTTTCTTATGTGTCTAATCCTGTAAGGGGAACCAATTATCTTCTCTTTGAAACTTTGTGAATATCTTACATTTGAATTGAACTTTTGTCTTTCTCCCAGAGAAACTTCTTGTGTTACTTCGAGATGGACGCAAACTTTTAGGGATTCTTCGTTCGTTTGATCAGTTTGGTATTGATTTTGAATTACCTATCATTTATTAGAAACCACGTGCATCTTAAATGTAATGTTCGGTTGACAAAGTTTTACTGTTGTATGTAGCTAATGTTGTCCTAGAAGGTGCATGTGAGCGTCTTATCGTTGGTGACCTATATTGCGACATTCCATTAGGTCTATATGTAATCCGTGGGGAAAATGTTGTCTTGATTGGGGAGCTGGTATGTGATGTTAAGCTTTTTAGAACTTTTTTACATCTGTTATCTTTTTATCTTTTCCAAGTGCATATAACATAATATGATTGGTCAGGATCCACTGAAGAGGGAACTACCCCCAAATATGGTTCGTGTTTCAGAACCAGAGATAAGAAGTGTAAGCTCTACTTTCTGTCATAATAATCGAAATACTGGAACTGATTGTCAATTTTCTATGTTTGTGTCTTAGGTGCAAACAAGTACTGTTATTGCAGACATCTGAACTATAGTTTAGTATTGAACTTGGTGAATAACATTTTAGACCATTATTTTTTTAACGACTTGGCAATGCCATGTAATTGACAGCCAAAATATGAACTTTTAAAGTTCTTAGAATTCCGCAGATATGAGTGTCCCCTAATGATGTCATACTGCGTAATCTGTATTCCTAGCCGGGTGGGTATGAGTCCTACTTTTTGAAGTCTTTGTGGTCAGACACCTGTCTCCCTCTCCCAGCCGATGCCTTAAAACATAGTTGATTTATGCTTTTCTCTGCACCCTTTGCTTGTTCTCTCAGCCTCCATAACATGGCATGCTACCTGAGTTTAAATATTTGAAGCTACTCTGCATATGAATTTTAGAATATATTCAAAACATTGAGAAAATATTCCCTTCTGTTTTCTTACTTTTTTATGGTCCTGGTTGTTGCCTACTTTCTTTGTATTTGATGATAGGATATTAAGTCTCTTCTCTAATTTAAGGACTTCTAGGTTTTTTATACCATGGAAATTGGTCGGAACTTCTCTCGTTTCAGTTTTGACTACTCTTTTCACATTCTTTTCATTATAGTCTTCTCACATGTTTGCTCTGCCTGCTTGCTCCTTTTCGTTGTTGTTGTACATTTCTAGCATTTTGAGTAGTGCATTTTCCATTTGGTCAGGCACAAAAAGTGGAGAGGGAGGCTTCAGAGCTCATGGGGACCATGAAAAAGAGGATGGATTTCCTTGATATGGACTGATGTTACAAGTTTTTCTAGGCTTTGCTCGATGCCACGCCCCAACATGGGTGCAGCATTGCTGGATACAGTACTTTCTCCGTGCCCTTGAAAATTATCTGAGTCCTCTTTTGCATTGACAACATTTAGTATTGCAAACAGATAAGTAGATTTCTCCTTGACTTTTCAAATTATTTCTGCACACCTTCGTCTCTCTGGTCAGATGGAAAAAAAAAAATACAGATGATGTGCCCCTTAGGGATCTCATCGTGTTATCTGGGAAAGAGTCAGAAGTTTGAAGTAGCCGGGGTCCTTCCGTATATTTTGTTCTGGAAGGGCTCCGGATTCTTGTTCTTGTTGGTCTTTTTTTTTTTGTATAAACTGGTAATGATCTTGGTGTTGAATCTATTGTTTTATCTTAGGTAACATTTGAAGCTTTTCCCATGTATGCAATCTTTAAATTTCATGGATCCATGATGATTGTTAAGATGGAGTTGAGCTCTGTTATTTTGGTGGTTTTGGTTTGTCTTTTATCTTAAATGTCTTTATACCTCACTTTTGCTTAAGGTTTTGAAACAAGTGACTATTCAACATTATCAGTTTAGGCCATGAATGAAATTAAATTGGAAAGCTGTTTGACCAAATACTTGATTGATTTTAGGAATAATGAGCTAAAAACTCATGTACATTAACTTGTTAATATTTTATCAAAAATATTATGGATCATTGTTGAGTATAAATCATCACAAAACTAACAATAATGGGTATGTTGGCATTTAGTTTTTGGCACCGAACAACTAAGAAGGGTCGCCTCGTTTTGATACTTTAATGTATTTTATGTATTGAAATTGTTGATACTTTTTAACAAGAGTGTGGACAAATTTATGCTATTATTTCAAGAGTATAGGTTTAGCTTGTATTAACTTTAATTCTTCACACACCTACACATGATTGCGTGTATTGATGGAAACTTGCTGCATTTAAAATTTGTGCAAATTTGTATTGGAATCTTAAATTTGTATTTATGTATGATCAATGAGTGATTAATGAAATCAGAGAATCAAAATTAGTCAAATGACCTCGTACCCTACCGACAGACTCAGACGTGTATTTCTTACACATTAACTGCCCCAACTCTAGTGTCTGAATCCACTGCGACAGGTTGCACCATTGTTTCTTCCCCGTCAAATTAAAAAATTTAAATGATTTTTTGACATAATAGTTTTATTTTTATTTCTTTAATTGTATTTTATATTTTGACTAATGGACCGTTATACTATTTTGGATAGAGATAAATTAATTGACAATAACAATCAATCTTTAGAATTATGAAAATTAAATTTAACTTAATATTATCATCCAAATTTTTTTACTATGAATTATAATTTCCTTCCCATTCAAACTTGAAAATGGAATAATATATATGTTATTCTTTTGTAGACAAGTGTATTTTTATAAATAAAACATTAAAGAAAATTGTATTTTTGTATTAATTACGAATTACACGTGAATATTACTTTCTTTTTACATGTGTCTCAATGCAATTTAAGGCTAATTTAGTTCTAGATAACAGGAGTAAGGCTGATATATATTCTAACTGAAATGCCTTATATAGCATAAAATATTTATTATATTTGATTAGATGTATTAAAAAATTAATTATGATATGAAGGTGAAATTATGCTAATTAATAATTCAATATGTTTATTAATTAATATATATTAATTATGTACTATACTAATCAACAAATTTATATAATACATACTAAATGCTTATTTTACTTAAGATATATATTATCAAATGAAATTTTATCGATTAACGTCTAATTTTTCATGATTTAAAAAAAAAAAATTAGGAGTATAAAATAGTGAAGGCAAGTTTGCAACTCACAAGTGAGGTGATGCGAGACGGTTATTTTCCAAATAATCAGCAAAGGACAAAAGCTCCCGTGGATTCTCCCTTAGCAGCAGTAGTATAATTAGTTGAATTAATTATGAAATAATATAATACTTATATGATTTCCATAATTATATTTAATTATGGAATAGATTAGATTTGTCTTTTCAAATTAAAAAATCAATCTTTAACCTAAAATAGCTAGAAGTAAGAAAATCTTCACTTAAAATATTACAAAATTATAAAATTAATCAAAAATAGAAGATAATATAAAATTATTAATTAAATCATAATATGGTAAAGATATTATGTTACAAAATTAGGAATTTTATTTAATTAACATTTACCCAATTCTAATCGAATGTTCCAATTCTAAAGCGAATGCACTAAATTTCATTTTTAATTTTGAAGAATCAATTTAATGAATCATGATGATATAAAGTTTGATGATTCAATTGACAAAAGAAAAAGAGAAAAACAACAGATTAACAATTGATGACCACAATAATATTTAAGAATTGCATTATTCACCATAATTGTATTTGCCTATTTTATACAACTATGTTAATATTATATGTGATGGCAAATGAATGAATGTTAACTTATTATATATGAAAATATATTTGTTCCGAATAATAAATTAAAACATGTCAAAAAAAGAGAAAATAGAAAAATCAAAAATCCAAACGAGCACGTAATTAATAATAATTTATCCTACCTAATGAATATAAACGTAAATTTGGAAAAGGAACAACAAGTAAAAATAATTAACTTATTAGCTATCCTGAAGCACTAGGTGTAGAATCCTAGAAATTAAGCCATAATTGAGCTCGCCGCAGATAATCCCCCCTTAATATTAGATGAGTCAATAGGTTTAACCACAGTTAGAGCAGCTTGACTACTCTCTCTCTCTCTCTCTCTCTATACTCTCTCACCTACACCACCATTTTCAGCGCTAGATCTCTCTCTCTCTCTCTCTCTCTCTCAGCAGATCCACACACCCGAGCTCAAGTTGGTTTCACAATGCTGCGCTTGAGCTCCGGAATCCCCACTCTGCCCCACGCGGCGGTGGCGCTGCTGCTGCTGCTCTGCGCTCTTCGCATTAAGGCGTCGGTGCACGAGTACACCGGAGAAAGATTCGCCGCCAAAGGAAATGCGTTCATTGTTCACGGAGGCAGCGAGGGGATTTACTCTTCTGCCCCTGGTCTCAATGAGTCCTCCCCGGGAGACTCTTTTATTCGGTGAATTTGCAAATTTACTTCCTTTTTTTCTCTTTCGCGGAATTTCGGTGCGCTTTGCTGTGTTGGATTGTTGTTGCATGATTGTTTGATTGAGGTATTGTCGCTTGGAGGTGTTGAGTTCTAGTGATTTGGGGAGATCCACTCGAAATTTGACTTGGAAATGATGTTTGTAGTTGTCGGTGGTTGGGAAGTATGTAGAGTGTTCGGTGAAATGGTTTGGATTTTTACTCTCTAGTGAAATTGATTGATCCGGAAACATGATCCTGCATGCGGTGATGGGTGTGGTTGCTGTTTTAGTTGTGCTACAATTACCAACTCTTCAGAAAATGCTTCTGTCTACTTTCTTATTATCTATATCTAATATATGAGATTTGAGCGTTGAGGCGAAAGCTAATGCAACGATCGTTGTTGACTTGTACTTGAGCTAATTTTTAATCTCACATGCTGAAAATGATGCCTCTAGAATGATAATCCAATAGAAAATGCGTTTCTTTACAGATCCAAAACAGCATATGATTGTTTATTCTGCAAAGGTTGGAAAAGCTTATCAGAATCTCTCTGTTTCTGAGACTAAAGAATGTTTTTTTTAATCATTTACCCAATTTCAAGTTTTCTGCTTTTCCTAATACATCTTTTGCGATATGTGTGATTCTTAAGCTGTGATTTTGATCTGAGCATTTTAAGTCGTTATTTAATACTAAGAGATAGCTGATCCTTTTATTTAAATTATCTGAAAACCAGATTTGAAAGGATAGTATTCCAGAGGCCTCTGGACCTCTCCAATTTCAGCTCAGAATCTATTCATGCCATTGTATTTGAGGTCGACGACAGGGACACAATTGGAGGTTCAGCTTATGGAGGTCAGAGAGCTGTCTGTTGCTCAGCAGACCTAGCAAAACTTGGAGTCTGCAAGCAAGGTCAAATCATTTACCGCCCTTCTACCAGTAACCCAGGATGGCCGCAAGTATTTGGTGTATCATTTGATATAGACGCGACAGACGCTACTCTGCAGCCAAGATCCCTGCAAATTACAAAAACTGGGATGTATAACCTGTATTTCATTCATTGTGATCCACGGCTTAAAGA
>JAYDZE010451237.1:0-16262 GCA_034509125.1 Monilaria moniliformis
GGGACGAACACTCATGTTGAGACTGAGACACTTGCGAAGTTTGAACTGATGGATGGTGCTCCAGTCAGAGGTATCTTTGTTACTTGTCTTTATTTTGTCGCATGCTTGTGCATTTGGCAGGTAGACGTTCTTGGCCCCTATAGAGTTTCACCAGTCACATTCTGTATGCTACTTAAGATTTCAATAATCGACTGCCAATAAAATATCCTATTTGCTTAATGGCCATTTGCTTTGGCAGGTGAATCTATTCCTATCAGATTGTTCCTAAGCCCGTATGAGCTAGCTCCAACATATTCGAATATCAATAATAAATTTAGTGTGAAATACTATCTGAACCTTGTCCTAGTTGATGAAGAGGACCGTCGATATTTCAAGCAACAAGAGATCACAATATACCGGCTTAGTGAAACCTCCTGATTTAACTGATGAAATTTTTGAAGATTGACTGCCCCTTATCGCTTTGTTGAGTCTTGTTATCCGAGGAGGTTCAGGTAGTGATCCGGCTTCTTGTAAAGGACGAGAACAACCCTGTCTTTTTTATTTATTTTTTAAATTTATTTTAGCTATCAGTAGTCGATTCTGAGCAAAATACATAAAATTGTATAGAGGAGGGATTCTGTTGATGGAGTTTTGTGCTGATCTCTGATATGTTTTGAGACAATGATGATGACTTTAGCTTAGGAGGATTGATGCTACTTCTTGAGATATAATTTTAATCCTTTTAGATTTGCTGATTTTCTGGTATTTCATAGTTAGGTAGCATTTGCTGTGAAAGTCTTATAACTCGAGCTCTATTTTTGTATTTAAATTGGTCGAGAAAATTCTATTAAAAGAAAAACAACCTTGAAATTCTTTTTTTCTTTTTGCCAAAAATTCTCAATTAACATTTACAAACAAGTTGTATAGACCATTCACAATTCTATTTCTTCACCATCCCTTTCTTTAAAAAATTATTTATGGATTTTATATCAATTTTACCCCTTCTTGCAAAATGTTATTCAAACCCACAACCCTTGAATTTTAAAACACCCACTTCTATTGGGTTAGGTCTTTATTTTGCATATAAACCAACATAATAATATATATAGAGTAAAAAAAAAATGTAAAAATAAAAAAACAAAGGGTGAGATAGCTCATGGTTTTTCCCTTCACGGCGAGCTGTTGGTCATTTTCGTGCGAACTCCCTCGTCCGCAATGCGAAAAGAGGCCTCCGTTGTGGATGCTCTTTCAACATGGCATCAAAATAAATAAATAACAACAAATAACTCAAAATATGTAGATGTAGATGTAGAGGGCGCATGGTGTTAGTGTTACCAAAACATCACATAACGCTAGAGAGAGTGCATAACTTAAGCACAGAGACTTCCAAAAATTATTAGAATTGCCTAGTGAGTAAGCCCTTCTTTTCTTTACTTTCAAAATTTGTTCCTTGGCCCACATTCATCTTTTACATTTTCATCAATTTCTTTAATCCTGTCAACTCTCTTTTTGAAAAATTGGGGAGACGTAGGAATTGCTGGCGCACTTCGTTGACGCTTCCTATATTTTTATTATTATTTTAAAACTCAATTTTTTATCATGTCTACTCGCCATATGGCATTACTAACATTCAAAATATTACAAGAAGTAGGCCTGCTAACAATGATCAATTATACTCCCTCCGTCCCATTTCAGATGATCCATTTGGGTTTCGGCACGATATTTTAGGAGCTTGTAATTAGGGAGTTTAAGTGGAGAGAGAAGGAGTTGATGGATGAATTAATGAGGAGAGAGAAATGAGAAGGAGAGAGAAAAAGTTGTTAGTTAAATTAATGAAGAGAGAGATAAAACCAATCACTTTAATTAGATTAAGTTAATTAATTCATTATTATTTCTTAATTTTTTGCCATATAAGGAAATAAGTCATCTGAATTGGAACAAACCAAAAAGGAAAGTGAGTCATCTGAAATGAGACGGAGGAGTAGTATAATATATCCATTTTAACAAAAACCAAAGGACTGGACTGGCGACACATGTATCTGAATTTGGACTTTAGCTCGTTTGGCATATCCTAAACACGAAATACCTCCTTGGCTTTCTACAACTGATTTTCATTAACTCTTAAGCGGTCCGAATTTCTTTGAAAACTTTTTCTCTTTCTTGAGATTACAAAGAGATCCAAGATTTATGTGCTTTTCTTAATAACTAGTTATATTCTTCTATAATATAAAACTAATGAAGCATATAATCACTTCATTCATCATCACAATAAATTATTCTCTCTATCCATCAAAATGTGTGTAATTTTAAAAATAATATGAGTTTCAATAAAATATTAAATAAATATTTAGCTAGTGTAAAAAATATACAAATAAATTAAAATAATAGATTAAGATAGCAGGCCATGAGCAGAATTTTTGAATAAATAAAAAATATTGTGAAAATAAATTATAAGAAGATGTGTTCAAAAATAAAATTCGCACTCTTTTAAACCGGCCTGACAATCGAGCAGACCGCATCTCGCCACGTGTGACAGAACTATCTCAAAGACCACAAACCGCGTCGTCCTCGTTTCACTTCTTAGCTAGCTTAGATACTCACGAACACGCTCTACTGTGTGTGCGTGTTTATGCATGCCATGCCATGGGGTAGTTCAGTTTTGGAGACGTTGTCGGAGAAATGGAGTTGTTTTACTAGCTCGTGTTTGGGGGGTTGGCTGCTGTGGTAGCGGCATTGGAGTTGAGTAAAAGTAACAAGGATCGGATTAATACTTCTTCGACTTTCAATTGGTGTAATGAAAATCAGAGGAATGTATGATCCTTCGATTCAATTACTTCTGGATTGGGTAGATAATCATCACTTGTTTCTGTTTCTAAGAAACTTATGCCTTCTCTGTAACTGGTTTCTATTTCTATGTGGCAAACAGCAGATGACTGGTTGCAAATGGTTTTGGAAAAGGTGAGATCGGACAGCTTTTTATCGCTGGATCTGGGTCCATGTTATTTGGAACAATTGTTGGATCAGCAGTGAGATATCCTCCTCAGATAATCTAAACTTGATTTTTTGTATATGAAAATCTTCTGTTTGAGTCATTTGAGATTATAGGGGATACAGGGTACCAGTAGTCATCTTGATTATAAAAGTTATTTCTATTTATGCTTGCAGAGTCATTTGAGAACTACGGGGATCCTTCAGAGAACACGGACTAACTGACTCAATTCAAGGGTGCAGCTGTAGCAATTGCATCAGGTATGACCTCATTCCCCAACTGAAAACAATAAATAAATAGAATCATTGGCTAAAGATCCATAAGCAAATGTTGCAGCTTTAAAGAGAAGTATATGCAGTTATAAGTTCCTTATGGGCATTTCACACCTGAAAGTGTGAAGGAAGATGCACTAGTCCGAGTCTATGTTGATACTTTAAGCTACTAGTCAAGCTTTTTCTTTTTGGGTATCATTACTTTTCTTGTTGGTTAAATGTCCTTGTTATGGAACTTATGTCCATTTTTTTTAATGATCAGATGAGAAGATTGCATTGCTTGGAGCTATACAGTCTTTGTTTGAGGGGTCGATGTATACATTTGTTTTCTTGTGGACTCCTGCTTTGAGTCCGAATGATGATTATATTCCCCATGGTTTTTTTTTTGCTACTTTGATGTTGGCGTCCTTGTTGGGTACCTGAATTGCCCGGCATCTCAACTTGAGGCTGTGTGCAGCTTTTTGGCTTCTGCACATTTAAAGCTTGTGTGGGGATTTTCTGGCCATCCATTATGCAGATGAGATCCCAATACATCCCTGAGGAAGCTCGGAGCACCATCATGAACTTCCTTCCGCATAGTTTGTATACTGCTATACAATGTATATCCGCTAGATTACAGCAATTTCTCTAAGCATCTTTTGTCGATGAGTTGCTGCCGAGTTTCATCTATTGGAGTTTGTCTTTGTCCATTCTCTCTATATATGCATCGACTTCCTCCAAACTCCTCCCCTCAATTCTGTTTTCTGCATGCATTGCTTTGAAGTATCTTGCACCCGTCGAAAATATCTTTCCTTGATCTTATTTTCTTTTGCACCAAAACATTTTTACCATAGTGAATGATTTATAAATGATACTAATTCTTTTAATGGTTACAGGTTAATGCATTCTCCAGAGAAGGCTACTAGCAATTGGGGATATGCCAAGTATTCTCAAGTATAATGCATGAAAATTTAGTTGTAATCGTTAAGAGGGTCATCTTCTGAGTACCATCATGGTTGCATCTACCTTTCTATCTTCTCGTAAATGAGTGATTTGGCATCCACATGAAAAGGTTCACAGGATGTTGTGATATATCTTTCCTCATTTTCTCAGAGACAAGAGAATGGACTTTGTTGAAAGAGAAACACGGGGAGGTTGATGCTTGATCGGCTAATTTGTACAACGTAGATTTGTTGGAGGTTGTTATCCGAGACAGTTAATTTCATTCTGATAATCACCCCAAGCTGAGAGTAAAGTTAGTGATTGGTGGAGAAGGCTAGTTGAAGATGCTAATGTGTGTTCATGTTAAATATTGGCCCTAGTTTTGTATGTGGTTTATCATTGTTATTTGTTGACTTTTAACAAGGTCTGGCTCAGTCTTGTTGGATGCTTGGATGCTTTCTAATGCATCGATTCCAACTTTGGAATCCACCCACGCACGCATCCTTTCCAACAAGTGATAAGCACTCTGCATGGTTCTTCTGTGATCAATCTGTATTCTCATCAAACACATTTCTATCAACATAAAAGAAGATTCCATGACTTTGCCATTATTTCACATTCCAAAGGCAAGTTGATTCACACATATATACTTAATTTGATCAATCATATATATATACTATAAATAAATACAAGTTGTGTTCTGTAATTACTATAATTGGAGCTTCGCTGCTGCCTTTCGTTTCATGAAATCCTACTCTAACGTGTTGTGGCTTCTCGAGTTTTATTATAAAATTTTCTGTATCAACTAACTTGATTCCCTTTCTGGAAAATGTTTTAAACAAACGTGGGTTTTTTACTACATGTGTCATTAATTAAAAACAAAAAAACAAAAACTCTGGTGCATAAAGACATGCTTAAGAATCTTTGGATCACCCATTCTCACCATTCAGAATCCATTGCCCCTTCACAAATCTTGTCTCCACCTAATCACAATCTACCTCCTACCTACAATGATACTATAATAACTACATCCAAACCTCTAATTAATTAACATTTAAAGAAAAATGTATGTATCAAGATTTACTGCATTTCTATTAATGTGGCTCGACACGTGCAATTAACATCGAAATCACCCATCATATATATATTATTCTTGTGTTTAGAAAATCCAAAAATAGCATGTGACATGTGTTTTGGAGCTTTAAAAATTCCTTCTTTTAGCCTATATACAGAGAGGGGATCATAGCAGCATTGCTCAACTCATTGAGTAAGTGGATATATATGGAGCAGTAAACATGGTGTGATATTGCTTTGGCTCAGCTAGCTTCAAGAAACTTGGGACAGGCCGGGCTGAGCCGAATCAATATCACCCTTGTATGCTTCTCCAAAAATCAATATGTTCACGACTGCACAAACGTCAAGCTCATAAATCACACGACAGTCGATTTTGTTACAATTTTGTTTGCATAAATGTATGTGGAGTTTCATTTATATTGAGTTTATATATTGATGTGATCACAGAAAAATACTCGAGGTGTTCTCTCTCAAGCAGCTGCTGCAGTTTTTTAGCATGTAAAGTTCTTCCGAATTTCACTGCAAAATTTTTTTGGCTACTTCATTTTTATTTTAGAAAATCACATAAGAAAAGTTGTTAGCGATCGCAATAATATTCCATTATTCCATTTGAATGCCCGCCGGTGAATCTCCATACCACATTCTTGATTCAAGGTGTAGATGGAGTTTTTTTGCAGTGGTTTTCTCCGTCTCTCCAAAACCAAGTAACCCAATTGCCACCATTGAATCTGATCCAAAAGATACAAATTTCGGCAACAATTTCTTCGTCTCTTTCATTTTCTGTTATTGATGAACTTGCAGTTTCAACTATGGCGGTAATTCAATCTTAAAGCTGTGATGCGAAGAAATTGAATACTTCTGTGGAAAACCACACCTCTCTCGTGGATACAGCTCAATCCATGCTTCGAGCAGTAGCCTTGGCAAGGCAAGTGTTGGTGCACAAGGAGAATTTCAAGAGGTTCTCAGCTTCGGTCAAGAAAACGGCCATCTTCCTGCAAGAGCTCTCCAAATTCAAAGTCAAGAACTCCGAGAGCGTCAGCCAGGCTCTCGAGAGCCTTAAATCAGAGGTCGGAGCAGCTAAGCAGCTGGCTGCAGAGTGTAGCAACGGAAACAAGATTTACCTACTCGTGAGCTACAAGAAGATTGTGGAGAAGATGGAGAGCACGAGCAAGAAGCAAGAGCCGGGCTATGGCGCTCTTCCCGTTGGAACCGTTGGACGTCTTGTTCCAGAAAAATCAGTGGCTTCTCAATCTGTGCAAGAATATGGAAGAAGCTCAGTATCAAGTCTCTGAAGTGGAGGAAGAGATACTGCAAAAGATTTGGAGTAGAAGACAGAACTACTGACCAATCTTTTGCAAGCAATCTGCTCCTTCTCATTTGATGAATCTATGGGTATTTCATCTGAAGAGTCTGATTTAAAGATGGAGTTTGAGAATTTCAAGAATGATATACAGCATACTGAGTCAAGAAACGAGGCAATGCGAATGGAGCAGATCATTCTACTGCTCGAAAATGCTGATCTGCTTACTAGTCCAAAGGAAAAGGAGAGAAGTACTTCACCAAATGCAACTCGCTGGGGAGGCAGCTGCTAGAGCCTCTCCAATCGTTTTTTTTGTCCGATCACTGGGGATGTCAATAGGGATCCGGTCGAGACATCATTCGGTTATACGTTTGAGAGAGAGGCGATTGAGAAGTGGTTAGCTTTAGGGAATAGCTTTTGTCCCTTGACTAAGACCCCCTTGAGCAAACTGTCTGTACGGCCGAATAGAACTCTCCGACAGTCCATCGAGGAGTGAAGAACAGGAACATCATGATCAGTATTGCTTCCATGAAACCCGAGATACAGTCAAGTGATAAGCAAGAAGTCGTTCATTGTTTGACAAAACTTCATGAAATATGTGAAACAAGTGAGCTGCATAGAGAATGGGTGGTTATGGAGGATTACATACCGATAATTGCAGGTCTTCTTCATGATAAAAATAGTGAGATAAGATTGCATGCTTCAGCCATTTCGTGTTCCCTTACAAAGGCATGGTGATAATAACAAGGTAAGATTATCCCAGCTCTGTTTATGAATGGCTAATTTAGATTTTAAGAAGATAAATAATTGTGACATCATTTAACTGATATTTAGGTCAAAGCTAGCTTGATTTTACTGATAATTGATAAACACTCACAGCATTGCAACTTACTTATGTCAGGAGGCGATTGTTAATTATAACGACAGCATCAGACCCCTTGTTTGCTCGCTTGCACGCAAAGTTGCAGAAAGCATGCTGCACTGCAGTTGCTCTTGGAACTTTCTAGAATTGTTAATGTAAGGAATCTCATTGGAGATCCGCAGGGCGGCATACTTCTTCTCATCACTTTAGGTAAGAGCGATGATGGTCAAGCTTCAAAATACGCCAAGAGCTTCTGGATAGTCTTGCTTTCCTTGATAAGAACGTCAGTGGAGATGGCAAGGGCACTTAGGCCTCTGTTGCAGCGTTCTTTTGAAGGTACAGCTTCAAAATAAGTCATGCTATCTGCTAGAAGAAAATTGAAAAATAATCACCACAATTCTAATAAATTTTGATAAGTTGATTCACATGTAGGACCTGTGGCCATAAAAGTAATCATGGCGGATGCCTTAGCCGATCTTTAGCTGACTGATCATGACAAGCAATGTCTTTCTAGAGATGGAGCACTCAAGCCTCTTCTTCAGATTCTTCAGCTCGACAATATAGAGGTTAATTCAGTAGCCGTTAAAGCTCTAGAGAACCTATTAGGGGTGGCAGCAAACGGCATGCAATGGATCAAAGAAGGAGCTAAAAACCCGCTGTTTGAACTGCTCTTCTCTCACGCTGTATCCAAATTGCGCCAACATGTGGCAAGGACAATTATGCATCTAGCAATGTCCGCAGCATCCCTGGAAGCTTCTGAGGATCAGATTCGACTTCTGAAAACTGAAGAAGATATTTTCACGCTATTCTCTCTGGTCTCATATACCAGGCCTGATACAAACGCTTCTCCTCACCTTCCACGCCTTGTGCAGAAAGGAGTTGAGACAGGTAGACATCCAGTTTTGAGATAAGCATGAAAACTATATTGCTTCAACAAAATCATCTAAATATGTGATTTTCTGATGTATGTTGAAGCCAATATGTGGTGCTGACTGTATATCTTCGGTCTTGTATTGTCATTCAACAGATCTCTGCTGTGAAAATACTGGTCCAATTATGTGACGCTTGACGACCTTGTTGTGAGGGCAAATGCTGTGAAACTGCTCTGTTATCTGACAGAAGATGGCAATCATCCAACTTTCGAGGAACATGTCAACAGGAGGTGCATTACAACACTGATCAAAGTCACCATCAACACTTCTGACAGTGAAGACGAGAAAGCTGCTGCCATGGGTGTAAAGTCTCTAGCCTCCCCGACAATCCTCAGATGTCTCAGGACCTGTCAGAATGTGGTGCACTTGAAGTCTTCGACTGTCTCAAAAATGTTCATGCTGCTCACGAAAAAGAGGTGGTTGAAAATGCTGCTGAAGCCCTTTGTTGTTTCACAGTCCCTTCAAATCTTGAATGGAAGAAGCGAGTGGTTAAAGCAGGCATTGTTTCTATTCTAGTGAAATTGCTAGCCTCTGGAGTCTCTCCCACGAAAAGAAACGCAGCCATTTCACTAAAGCAGCTATCAGCAACCTGACCATACCAGTCAAAACCAATCGTCTCCTCAGCTGCTGCTTTGCACCTTCTGAAGGTAGCTGCGCTATCCACACGGGCATTTGCAGCACGAAGACATCATTCTGCCTTTTGGAGGCAGGTGCTGTGAGACTACGCGTGATGGTACTCGGGGAACAAGATGCCCTGGCTTGTGAAGCTTCGTTGGATGCAATCTTGACCTTGATTGAAGGCGTGCAACAACAAAATGGCTGCAAGGTGCTTGAGGAAGCTGGTGCAGTGGTTCTGATCATCAAGCTGCTAAACTCATCTTGCAGCAGCCTGCAGGAGAAAACATTAGGAGCAATACAACAGATATATAGACTCATGGGTTTCAAGACAAAATACGGCAAATCAGCACAAATGTCCGTAGTGGATATCACTCAGAGAGGAAGTAGTACTACAAAATCTTTGGCTGCCAAAATACTTGCTCGGCTGAATGTATTGAAGCAGTCTTCCTTTTTTGATGGCACATGAAATGCAGAGCAGAAAAGGATCGTTCTTACTGGTTTTTGATAAAACAGCCACAAACCATTTATTTGTAAACAAATTGTTGTATTATAATAATGATTTGCCATGATGAAGCACCTTTCTTTTTTGGCCTGTATTATTGTTATCTACTATAAATTAGATTCAGATTTCATTTTCATATCCTTCTTTTTCAGTATCCCTTGTTCTTATTTTTGAGACAGCTTACTTCATGGGAAATTCCAATCCAAATCCAAATCCAAATCCAAATCCAGTCTTGCAACAGGAGCTAGACGCTAAGCGAGATACATTTGTTGGTTGACATTTGTGGCACACTGGGGTTTGACGAAAGAACAATCAATGTAAATATCAAATTATGTCAAGAAAAAAGAGAAAAATATAAATGTGAGTACAAATGTACAATTAATCATGTTGGTAAAAATTCTCAAGCAATATTTCGTTTTTTCTTTTTGTCTTTTGTTGGCCTCCATTGAATTGCCAGGTCGTAGTTGATATGGGTTTGCACTGTTAGACCCAGTTGAGAATTCAACCATAGTTAACTGTTTCATTATTTTTAAAAGCCACCTTGTTTTGAGTTATAATATATGGAGAGACAAATTTGAAATACGAGTAGCCGTACAAGGAACCATGCATATAGCTGGAACGGGCATGATAATATAATAATGAGTGATTTACAAAGTCAAATATAAATGTGAGTACAAATGTACAATTAATCATGTTGGTAAAAATTCTCAAGCTATATGTAATTTATTCAAACATTCATATGCAATGATGTTGTACTAGAAATCCATTTGAATAGCAGGGACTTGCCACAAACTCACCACATTACTTAACAGTTCCAAAATACTACCATACACAAAAGCCATCATCATATTGATAGACTAAGAAAAAACACAATCACTACCAACATTTAGTCAAAGAGAAATGATTAAGAAACCAACATTCTCTACTATGCTCTCTCAAAGAATCATTATTCACGGTTTATTTTGTGAACACTACAGGCAGCGGCAACGATGAGGCATCACTAACAAATAATTATCATAAAACCCTCCACCGGCAGTAACTCTGATAGTATTGCACTCTCATCGACAATGACAACCATATTCAATTACTAACAGTCTAGCACACTACAGAAGCAATATCAACTGAAAAAGGACGTGACCAAAAGGCCTCCAATGGTTATGGTGATGAGCACTATAATTTCAAAAGAAGAAACAAGATACCCCTATGACATAAGACGGACTTTACAATCGATGATGTCAGAAGCACACTTCATTTTCATTAAATTAAATGGAACAGAAGGGTTTCCTTTCGGCACGCTGAATAACTAAATGCCAATGTCTGGAACCTAAATACTTATGCACGAATTGGTATAAGTAGTAAGTTATTTCCAGTTGGATGATCTAGTAAAAGCAAAAATCCTAGCAGCTGATCATCCCAGTCGCTTTCTCCATAGGCGAATCAATTGTTGTAAGTTTATAAAACTTTGCATTAGACACATCTATACCTTACAGTATTCACGACATGAGCATGGACTCCTTTGATCCACATCGCTTCATATGATCAAGGAACCTGGGGAAACTTAAGCGGGGACACAAATGCCAGTATGAATTGCTACCTTAGCCTTTGCTATAACCGATTTGAAGCTTTTCCCTATTGGCATTTTAGTAAAATGCCTGATAGAAAGAAAACTTTTAAGTACTCAGCAAAAAGAACAGAGGCCTACGAAACCTGAATTATGCCATGATCTATCTAAGCATAAGACAAGACCTAAAAAGTGAGAAAGTGCCACAGGTTTCCCATGACATCGTATTTATTACTTCCAAAGCACAGGCAGAATTATTTCACATAAAATGAAAATATAAGGCCCAGTTGGGTTCTACATAGAACAGCCTAAATTCCTAATACGAGAGATATTATAGCATTTTCCAGAGCTGCAGACTGTTGTTTGACTACAATATTATCTTCTGGTGGTTGCACAGTTGAAAGAAAATCAACCACAAATTACAACCCCTCCAATCCATTTCCAAAACCATTTTTTTAGAAATCCTTTACATTTCCACATCATTGAAGTAAATATATGAAGGGGGCATTTACATTGGGTGATAGACTAGATTGACAATACAAAGGATAGAGCATTTAAAGGATTACATGATCCAACAAGCTCAATATTGTTCAATACATCGAAGTATATGGTGCATTGACCTATATTATTGTTATATATCTAAGCTATCATCCAAGGTAAAAACCCCATAAGAGATTATGTTTTGGGACAAATAATCCTCAATAGGAGGAAGAAAAGTTAAGGTCCATGGAACACCAAAAGCAAGGAGGGCTTGTTATACAAATATTTCAGTGTAACCTTTAGATTTTAGCCACACTACAAAAGAGAATAAGAAAAGAGTGGGAAAACATGGACCAAATACGGATCAGACTGCAGACTATGCATGGTGTTTAGAACTGGAGAACACGGCATGCTAAAATGTCCTTCTATTTACCAAAAGTATGATAAGATGCTAATTAACAAAGAAGTTCTTACAATAGTTAGATCTCGAACACAATAAATACACCCAGATAGTCAAATAAGAATATTCTGAAACCACAAGAAGAAATTGCGAGACACCAGACCGCAGCTTTTCCTACTATTCTAACTACATGGACTGGATGGGAAGTAAGAATTATCATGGTTTGAAAGCAACGTACTTGTAGGGCTTTAAAGATGATAATTTTACACTGATGGACACTATTACACCAGCAGTCCTCTTAGGAGGTAGCCTCCAAAATTAGTAGCAGTAGGTAAAACGTAGTTAAATATAGCAACAACATAGTACTCTAGTAAAAATGGGAGACAGGAAACCAAAGTAAAAGGGAAATGCTAGGGCAAAGAGCCTCAAACGCAAAATGTCCCGATTGACGCAAAACCACTGGGTCCTAAGCGAAGCATCTGCAAGTGTCTCACAAAACTCCAAAGCTGCGATAGGCACAGTGTGAAAATCTCCCCACTCAGTCAGTCCTACACAGAAGTGTTGTTTCAGGTTTAGAGCGTTTAATTGATCATCAACGACTTTCAGTAAAACCCTGACGTCCACTAACAATAAATGGTCAAGCGCGGATGAATAGTATTTTCACCTGTCCAACTTCAATCTCAACGTTTCCCACGCTGCCCACCCCCTGACCTTGCACCAGGAAAGCGAGCAAATTGGAGCCTCAAGTGTGCTGAGTCGCGGTCATGCTCATCAAAATTGTAACCTGCAAGATTTAGCTCAATGTTTTATGGTGCCAACCAGCGTCGCTCCGAATTACAACGAAAACCAGGGACGCCAGCACAGGTAGTTCATGGCTTCGTATACCGCTTAATTATCATAGCTTACTTATCGAACATGCCCGTTTAAGCTATTAAAACAGTCGAAACCGGGAAATTACCGATAGTGGAATAACATCGTGTTAAAAAGGTATGGTGGGAATTCAAATTGAGACCACGAGACGGGAACGAATCTGTACTACTCTATAATTGAAATGCAGAAATGGAAAAGCAATGTACCACTTCATTTAGTTGAAAAACTACCATTGATTCCCCTCTCATTATTCAGGTAAAATATGTAAGTACTTCAATGATCAATAATTTCATGATATTGTGGTGACATAAAAATTTACTACAAGATTAATATGAAGTACATCCAAAGTTCAAAATTAAAGCAAAAGTATTTTTCAGTTTATAGATTGTAATATTTTCACTAATTTATCAGAATGCATCACTTTGACAGCTAAGCACTAGTACTTAATTGAAGACTAAAACATTTCTTTGCTCAAGAAACACATGGATAAACTGACAGTGTTAGTATTTGAAGATAGAAAAAGCTATATTATCAAAATTCTCAGCATGACAGCCTTAAGCCAATTATTTGATTAGGTCATTATATAGGGTAATAGCCACATTAAGACCACCAACATGAATCGGTAAGTCCACCAAGAAAGACAATTTGCAGAATGACTTCCAAAAATCATAATACATATTTCAAAAGTGGTTCTTTGAAAAACCAAGTCCAACCATCCATTTTTCTGTACCGAACCAGGAAGCTCGCTTGGAAAGCTTACAGCTGGATTCAACAAAAACCAGCATAACATTCACCTTCATCTTAAATTCGAATGACCAACTTGCAGACGTGGGCTAAATGCCTAGGCGCGTTATCAGGTGCCAGGGAGAAGCCTGGCTGCTTTGTAGAGGCTACACAATGAGTATGTCAAATCAAGATTCTCCTACCCATCTCAGTAGTATAATTTCCACAATATAAAAACCCTCCAACCATGACAACTCAGAGGTGCTGTGGAATTCAACATTTGCCCTTCGCCAGACTAGGCCAGACTAGGCTTATAAGAGCATATTCTAAAATAAATTAAAATAAAAATCCACTGCTTCAAAATGTGATCTCCATGCAGAAAGGAGTAGTTGGCTGCTAAACCGCAAGTGCTTGACCCTATGCATGGCAATTCCAACACAGTCTCTTTTTAACTGGGGATAATCCAGGATCTCACTTTTTACGGAACATCTCAAGGGATGAGTAATAAGTCGTGCGAATGATGGTTCCAGGTACTTACGAAGTCCTATGGTCAGCCTACTTAAATAGAATTTATTATCGAGTCAACAAAGAGGTCATTAAGCAAAGTTATTGAAGGCAAAACCAATATCCCCAGACCCCAATTCCCTGTTACCATCAGAATCCATTCCCCTGAAGCTACAAGAATCCCAGTTGTGTAACGTAGAATGGTCAAAGGCCATTACTCCCACCTCCATAGTACAAAAGGTCAAAACCAGACTCCCTCTCTTTAAGATTCATCCTCCCATGGACTATAACTCCAAGTTAATATATGAAGGAAGGGAATGTGATGACAAGACTGAGATGCATCTAATCCAACAATAGTTTTATCTAGGGAACTCATGAGCCAATCTTACCTTGTAAAGCATCCATTGCCGTGGCTGCATGAGCTGGACTCTGAAAATCAACAAAGCAAAGCACCAGGGGATCACCACCAGACTGTAAAGGTTCAATTTTGAAAAAACACCATTAGACTAAAAAAGACAATAATGGAAATTAATAATATATCCTAATATAAAATAATGTCATTCTTACGTGTCTTGATTCTTTAGTTACAAGCCTTACTTCCTTATAGCCTACAAATGGGCGAAATATGTCTGCAAACGAGAGTAAAGGAAGAAAACTACTAACATATAATAAGCAAAGACCCATAGAATATAAAGGATACGAGAAACTTCCCTGCGAGTGCAATTCGCAGGCAAGCCCTCCACAAACAAAGTGCTGCTAGCATCGGGAGGAAGAGGAATTTCGGGCCGACCTCCAGCTCCCATAGACCGGCCTTTTGAAGCTGCTGCTGGGTCTGGACCTCCCATTCCTAACACACGTGGATCGTCAACATGATGATGTCCACCAAGTCCACTGCTCATAGATTGTCCAGACTCACTGGCGTATGATGGCATTTGCTGGTATATTGAACCACAAATACAATTTTAATACATTTAATGTAGCACATGTAGCTTAACAATTTAACATGTTTAACCGCACTAACATAAACTAAGAAGGAAACAAAGTGCATACCGCACTGCGAAGGTAGCGGTCATATGATGCATTAATGGTGTCCGTATCTCTAATAACACGCAGTCCTGCCCTGTCCTCATCGCGGGCATAGTAGCCGGACATGTCAGGTCCACTAGGCATCTCTACATAATAAAAACACCAACAAAGGGAAAACTTAAAGACATTACATAGACCAAAACCACAGACTGAATCACCAAATCATGACAAAAGTCGCAAAAGATTATAACTTATCAGCTAAGCTATTTCCTACACCTGCAGACATATAAGAACGGAGTTGCTACAAATCATGCTTGCCAGTTGCCACCATGTTGAAATAAATTGAGCTAAACTAAATCAAAGATCAATTGTATACCAATTCGTTGCCATATTTCCAATAAAGCGAAAAATACAAGGTAGAAAAGAACAGACATAACAACAAAACCAATCCCTAGCTCCGCCCCCACCCCGAAACTAAACGGTCGATTCGCATAAGCACACAGCGCTAGATGGATAAAGACTAAATAGATATATACCATAATCAGTACGGGGTCGTTTAACGACGTGAGAGGGAAGCGCAGGCGCCTGCTGCCTGCCGTCGCCGTACCTCCAATAAGCATCCGCCATATTTATTCTCGATTAATCAACTGAATAAATAGAGTGTGAGATCAAAATCTTTATGCAATTTGTGGGAAGTAGGGCTTTAGATGCTTAATTTCCTCTTGAACACAACGGAGAATAAAACAGCCCTTTCTTTTGTTCGTAGGGGAAACTATTAAGATTGATTCTAAGCTTAATTATGTAGGTATATTTGCCTTCAAAATAAGATAAAATTATGTAGGTATATTTTAGTAAATTATTAAATATGATAAGATTTGGAAATATGGAGTATTATAAAGTGTATCAATGGGTGAAATTGAGAATAAGTTAAGAGGGGTAAGACAAATTCTGTAGCTTGGGTGGCAAGAGTCTTGTTTGACTTTTTGGAGAGTCCTGAGTAATCTAAACATATATAAAAGGAGAGTTTTCTAAGTACAATTTTACCATTTTGGAGGGAAAATTTTATCCATTAGTTAAAATTTAAAAGAAGAAATTATTATGTAAAGACCTATATATTTATTTTTTTATTTTTTTGTATTAATTTTGGGGCTTTTTTTTTTACTTGGACTATGATAATAAGTGTAGACTATTTAATTTTATTCAATTTAAAAGGGTCTAAAATGTATATGATATATGTAAAATATTTAAA
>JAYDZE010451348.1:0-16261 GCA_034509125.1 Monilaria moniliformis
TTACTTAATTAATTATTCTCAAATTATCGTCGAAACCCTCGTTCGACGATCGGAAAACTCACTATCCCGACTAGCCCCTTTTTAGGGATGTTACACAACCTGTATGTTTCTGAGTCGGGGAGTGGTGGATCGATACCTTATCAGATCTGGCAAAACATTCCGATTATAATTAGATCTGTCATTTCTGTCCTCCCCCAAGAATCCATCTATCTTTGATAACATACCCAATCCTTACACCCAAATTCAAATAAATCATTCAGTCCATAACATCTGAGCACTAACAAACGCATTCTCAATAAATAGAATAAGAACATAACCCTAAACGGATGTGAAAAATTTCTCCCAATATCACATACGTCGCCCAAAACTTGCACTAGCGGCCGGAAATATTTATCACTGTCGTCACTCGGAATGGAAGTAATGTTGTATGAGCGCAACAATATCTTCGACTTGTGGATGTGAACGGCAAAGGGGAATCGGCAGAATAGTCTAAAAAAAAACTAAAGCGGACCACCAGGAGAACCCTATAATCTGTCTAAATCATGGAGATTGCCCTTTTGGTCATTCCAAAATTAGTTTAAGGGCATTTTGGTTAGATGACTTTTCAATCATGAATACAATCTCAGTTACCAAACAATTGTGTTGTTAACCACAATCTAAATTTGTGCGACCAAACAAAAAATAAGTTAACACAATCTTTCCTCACCAAGATAAATAATTACACATTATATTATAACATGAGTTATCTTAACATTTGCACCAAACACTCCCCTAAATGGTAAATCAGAGAAATTCGCGAGATGAGGATTTTGTTATTCAATCTTACGTGGGTTATTTTTTGGTGAAGTTTATTTTCTCAAACGGTATTTTAGAGGCTATAATAAGTAGGGATGTCAATTGAGTCAGTCCATTGAGTTTCAGACCAGCTCCACTCAAGTTGCTAGCTAATGAAGTTGGAATTTTTTTGAATTAAAAATTTTCAACCCTAACCCTAAACATGTTAATCGGGCTAAAAGCTATGGTAAAACTAATGAATGATGCATAATCTTTATCATGGTTAATGAGAAAAATTACTCATATTTATAAAATGTAGAATATTTAATTGAAGAAATTTTGGAATATATATACTTAAATTCAGGCACAATTAAACATACTATTAATATAAAAATTAAATTTTCGAATATATACTTAAATTCAAATAGGACTAAATATACTATTAGTATAAAAATTAAAAAATTGATAATGGATAAGAATGACTTTTGATTAATCTTGAATTGCTGAATGATTTAACATAAAAGAATAAGTTTTGATGGATCTTGATATGTTAAAAATCTCAATTTAATATTTTTAAATTAAAATAAAATATAAACACATTTCGATAAATTTTAAAGCATGTTTTAGAATTCAAAATATTTCTTATAGTGAACTTGAATTTTCCAATTCGTTTATTTGATATTATATTATATTAGTAAGAATCTAATACATATATATATTGGTGCTAATTTTATTTTATTTGTGTGTAATTATTCATTTTATCAAAATTGTCATTAAAATGTGGAACTAGTCGTCAAAC
The DNA here is from genome assembly GCA_034509125.1 of Monilaria moniliformis. Lineage (NCBI taxonomy): Eukaryota > Viridiplantae > Streptophyta > Magnoliopsida > Caryophyllales > Aizoaceae > Monilaria > Monilaria moniliformis. The sequence goes on from JAYDZE010451348.1 coordinate 1,574, forward strand.
AAGTCAAATGAATATGCAATAGTTGCAACTAGGGGCAACCCATGGATTTTGGTCAGCCCTACTCGGGTTGTGGCTAATTGGACTAGAATTTTATTGAGTTAGTAATTTTCAACCATAACCCTTTGAATTTATCAGGCTATTCGAGTCAACCCGCAGTTTTCAAGCTAAACTGAATGAATAGGGTATTAGTGAGATTATATTATTCCTCTTTCGAGTGAAAATAATTAATAGAGAAGGGTGATTTTTTTATATATATATGGAGGGAAAAAAAATTGAAAATTTGAAAGGATCAAAATTTTCTTATCTCTCTTTTTCCATGATAAATTTATAATTAAAGAGAATTTATGCATGAAAATGTTTCAACGGGTATAATCACAATGTGCGTCCTTCAAAAAGAGTTGGGCCTTGACAGAAATTTGGAAATAAAATTCGGTTGAGATTTTTATTATTTTTGACCCAAATCCGACGGTGCATCATTCACGTACACTAGTAAAAAAATAGATGCTGTCCAACACTACTCATCGAATTCCAACACCTTTTTTAACGCCTCAAAATTTCTTGGTCACCGAAAGTAACAAGGAATAATTGATATCAACTTACTCAACAAGCACAGCATAAAGTTACAAATTATAGCATCAATCACAGCTAGCCAATGATTTCTATTTCCATCTCTGCAAATTAACATATATATTCTCAGTTCTTTAGTCGTTGAAAGTCTAAAGAAAAGATGAACTGTTGCAGGCCAAAGAAATCAAAAACTCACAGAAACTCATCACCACCACCCGCTCAACAATCATCAAACCAAGAAACATTAATCCCACAAAACAACAATACTATTAATGTAAGACACGATGTTCTTCTGAGAATCCCAGAATGCAGGGTTCATCTCATGGACGATGGCGAAGCCGTCGAGCTCGCCGCCGGCGACTTCGAGCTCCAACGAATATCCGACGGCAACGTGGCGCTCGCCACCGCCGTTAAGGTCGGGGCGGAGCTACAGTGGCCGCTGACCAAGGACGAGCCGGTGGTGAAGCTCGACGCTCTGCACTACCTCTTCTCACTGCCCATGAACGACGGCAGGCCTCTCAGCTACGGCGTCGCGTTTTCCAAGAGAAGCGGCGGCGGTTTGGAGCCGTTGGACACGTTTCTGACGGAGAATTGCTCGTTCACGGCGTCAAGGAAGAGAAATGGTGATATCGATTGGAAGGAGTTTGCGCCGGCAGTGGATAGTTATAATAGTTTCTTGGCGAAGGCTGTAGCCGGAGGCACCGGACACATTGTTAGGGGTATCTTCAAGTGCAGCAATGCTTATACCAATCAGGTAACCATCATATTTTTTTTCGTGAAAACTCGTAGCCGCTATCTTTGATGCCAAATTACATTAGATATTTTATGACTAGATGCATTATTTGCTATACGACTGATGTCCTAATTCATTTTGTGCTTGCAAGTTTTTGTTCTAGTTACTAAAATTTTCAAACAAGTACGGGATAAAATTGATTTTGGCCTTAATCATGTGTTATTGAGTATAATTTATTATAAAATTAATTTCATATTATAAAAAATTGTTGTTAATTTTCAACATTTCCATCGAAAAAATGTACTAGATTAAAATTCAAGTTAATAATGAAACTTAACATAAAACTGAATATTTTAGGTATTTTTTGGTTTGAATGATTGACATCGCAAGGGTGTATATTTTAAAAAAATCATCACCATTTTGTTGTTAAAACCACACAAAAAATGGTTTTGGGGCTTTTGGTTTGAATAATGATGAGTGATTGATAAAATAATTTAATATAATTAAATGATAGGTTTGTATGTGTTATTAGACTCGTGATAGATAATTTGGCCCGCACCTAATCACCCAAATAGATGATTAATTTATCATTTAAACTTGGAATGATTATTTAATCATCCTCCATCTATAATACAAATTCTCCAAATACCCTCATTAAAAATATTATTGGCTTTGTTTGTCCTCAATTTATGCATTTTTGTATGATTTCAAAAAAAGTTATTTTTTTATTTTTATTTTTGTCATATCCTTCAGTTTATTCTATATTACAATTAATGAATCCAAATACAAAACCAAATAATAATTCAAATAATTCAATCTCATTCTATCCTGTCAATCTTATCTATCACATCCACCAAATCAAACGCCCTCTAAAAAACGGTTCAAAGGGTCAGAACCGTGAATGATGGTTTCAAACGGAACTCACGGAACCACCGGATCAAGCAAGGAGACGAGCCGCCCTTATTTCTTCGTCAGCCTGTTTAAATCAGAATCGGGCCCGTGAACACCTCTAGTGGATGAATGTGCGCAAAACTTTGTATCACAATCCAAAATTCATTCATGATGAAGATCCAAGGAAAAAGGAAGATGAAAACTTGATGGCAAAGTGAGCTTTATTTCGGTTTTGTTTATGAAAACACTGGATGGTTAACAGGTGCAGAAAGGAGGGGAAACAATCCTGATTCGCGCAGCGGAGGAGAAGAACACAGTAGCACACAACCAAATTCATAGCAATGGAGCAAACAAAAACAAGGGCTCTCTCAATAAAAGCTTGAAACGGTATGTTTGTATCATTTCTCACAATAGTCCGTGCAAAATTTGTTAAATATAGTCATTCCGTGGCAGGGCGAGGAAATTGTCGAAGATGACAGAGAAATTGAGTAAAAGTATGCTTAATGTAGTTGAGGGTGCTTCTGGTTCAGTGATGGCGCCAATTGTTCAATCCCGACCTGGGAAGGCCTTCTTGTCTATGATGCCAGGAGAGGTGCTCTTGGCTTCCTTTGATGCACTTAGTAAGTTCATTTCAAATTTACTAGTGCGTCTCACTATATCAAATTCGGATCCAAGCCCATGTTTGAATTCAAATATAGTTTTCTCGTTTCTTGTAAAGGTTTGGTTCTAGAAAATTAAAATGAGTTTGTGATCTTGTCGTCGATCCACAGACAAGATAATAGACGCAGCTGAAGCTGCTGAAAAGCAAACAATGAGAGCAACCTCCGGTGCCATTAAAACAGCCGTCACTGATAGGTAAGCCAATGCTAGCTTGGTATGGAATTCGAGATCTTCTATTCTCAATTGTGTTATGTCTTCGGTTTATGGCAAAATAGGTACGGAGAGAGTGCTGGAGAGACGACGGAGCACGCATTTGCAACTGCAGGGCACTGTGCAGGTACTGCTTGGAATGTCTTCAAGATAAGGAAAGCCATCAACCCTGCCTCTGCAACATCAACAGGAGTGCTCAAGAATGCTTCTAAATCTATTACTAAATAAATATATGTAACAACCATGATAACAGTAAGATGAAGATGGAGTTGCAAACTATATATTTAGAAGAATTAATCCCATCTGTGTAAGATTCATTGAAGATTATTTATTGTTGTATTGGGGCTTTATACCTGATGTTAAGTCCATCAAAGATAAAAGTCTTCCAAAAAGAATGCCACTGCAGATAATAGCTACAAATCTGATGATAACAAAAAAAACACAGGAAAAAGAATTAGTAATTACAAATGCTTCAAAGATCAGACCCCAAAAAAGACCTGACTAGCTTTGAAATATTGCAAAAATACATGCATCAATTTTCATTATACTATTATCTTTTCAATGTTCTTACTAACTTTAGAGATGTAGAAATATTAGAAAACGGTATGCACCCATGAAGATATACAAACATAAATACGACCAAAACAACAGAAAATCATGTATTCAGATACCCACTTTCTGTTGCAATCCGCATGGCTTGTAAGGTCAACTGTGAGTATCTGCCAAGCTATTTGTGTCGATCCAGCAGCTAAGAACGCATAATATGGCCATTCTGTACCAACCATAAAAAGATTGAAGGACGAGACATGTAAATTGAGAGCCATTACTACCAGAGAAGCATAATTATCTGCTGGCAGAGAAAAAAGTATAAAACTAGCATACCAAGATTGGCATTATATCCACTCAGAGCAAGGCTACCCATACATGCTGCTCCAAAGCCAGAAATCCATTATTTCATTGAATCTCCAAACCTTAAGGCTGTTGATTTGACACCAACTCTCATATCATCTTCCTTGTCCTGCATGTACAATTGTCACCTACTTCAGTGGCACTAGAACCAAGATTTTCTGTAATTACGAGCTTCTCGTGCATGAGGATTTATATGCATTCAGAGGAAATAACATTCCAAACATCGTAATTGTTTGCAAATCCCAATGTAAAAATATTTTACAAGCACTTATTTAGTTCATATAGAGGAGCTCTTCCCGATTTTAGAATACAAATAATCCAAGTAGAGGGCTTTAACATTCACCATATATCAATATTCATAAGCTCGGACTTACTGAGACTTCTCTTTTTGTCTTTTTCCTGCTCGGAGAAAAGGATAGAAATTATGCACAAGGCAAAGCTAAAATGAAAAAAACCAGGCTAACTTTTTCCCCAAAATTTTTGTAGGAGCTAAACGTTATTCATATGATATAACTCAAGAAGAAAGTATCAAATTCCTAAAAGCACTGAAGATATCAGATTTCCTAGATTACAATTACATACAAATCCAGTTAGGAGATATATATCAAGAACCATGAGATAGGAATCAAAGATAAGCCTATACCGATGTGCATAAATTGTATCATAAACAAGGGTCCAAAATACACCAGAAGCATAAAGAGGGATACTACAGCCAGATCAAGGCTTCCTCTAACAGCAGCCCAACCAAGTAAAGCACCCCAGTTAAATGTCAATCCAAGATAGGCCTGAGGCTGCATCAACATAGATACAGCTAAAGAGATAGTATTAGATAATCCTACAAAAGTGTTTGTCGGAGTATAGAGGCAGACAAAAGTTCCGTGGTGTCTTCGTGTATGTGTGCTGTGTGCCTCCCATCACCCTGCCTGTCTCAAGACAGAAGGACGAATATAACCATGGAAAAGGGTAGAGATCAGGATTCATTACCCAATACGTCAGTCTCTTCATCAGAGGGTATGAAAAGACTAGCAGCAGAGAGGAAGCTCCCAGAACACGGCTGTAAAATGTTCAGTCAAGCTATAAACAAGCAACATACACACCCAATCCCATCTTATTTTTTCATGATCTTATAAGCAATAATTAATTTACAAAAATAACCCTATTATGTTTTGTTATTTCCGTCATACATCCTTCCCATTTAACGATTCTCTCTTTCTTAACTACATTTTTCTCACTTTTCTCTATAACTTATAAGCTCAATTATCCAAACACTTACCAACTTATAAGCTCTTGAAAGCTCTTCATACATTACATCTTATAAGCTTTTGAAACATCTTACAAGATGTCTTAAATAAGCTTAGCCAAAGACCCACATAGTATGCAAGGTCACCAATTGAATCCTTTAGACATGCAATCTGTGGATGAGTACTCGGAAAAATTCATATATTTATGGTGTTCTCTTCATATATGCAATACATTTTAAGAGCTTCTCAGAGAACTTCACCACTACAATCAACACTATAGAGATTAATGCTAAGCTGTTACGCAAGCACGCCTTTTTAAGGAAATGAACAGCGGCAATCAAATTGAAGAAAGAATGAGTACAAACCGGGGAAACCATCGACTTTAACAACCCAAAAGATCTCTACATCCTCTCGGTCACAGTGTCTCACCAATAAGAAAATGAAAGGTGTGGGTCTTCGACCGCCATCGCTCGATCAAAGCGGTGATCAAGTGATGATCCAACTCTTTTGGTCTTCCACAAGATAGAATACCGTCGAATCCAAATCTATATATTGTATGAACGATCCGTTGATGGATGGGTTTACAATTTCATAATTTGTTCTCATATCTGTGGGCTACCAATGTGTTCCTATCTTGGCCCACAAAAATCCTTCTTGAACATGATCCAATGTGGAAATAACACATAAGGATCCTTTGGGCCACCAAACAATTTACCGGATGCTTGTGATGGACTAGACATTAGAAAATTTATACAAATTTGAGTTTGACAAATTTCAATAAATCTAACTAAATAACATATAACCAAAATCAATATCAATTAGAAAACAAATTATCCTACCACAAAATATCCTACAAAGCATCCAACAAATTATATAGTACAATAACCACCAAATTTAATAAACATTTCATCAAACCCCTAATGTATAACATTTCAATATCAATTACAAAATAAATTATCCTACAACAAATCCAACAAATTATCCTACAACAAATTATACACTACAATGACCATTAAATTTATCAAAATCAATCAAACATAGCTAAATTTTCTAACATTCAATGAAACCCAAAATCTATTAAATATAATAATATATGTAATAATTATGCATAAAAAATCTAGTAATATCTAGAATACAATATATTTACAGATGAGAAGGAAAATACAAGAACCAGCCAGCGATTTTTGGAAGAATTGCACTAATTTTCAACATTTTTTTTTTCCAAATATGTGTTGTATCTTGCGCCCTAAAGCCGTTTGTGTATATATAAACTGTGAGATGCGAGATGGTTTCGCCCGTAAGACGCTTTATCATCTCGCGTCTTTGCCCCGCAAATATGAAACGCTGCGTTTAGGTGTGAGACGCGTAACTATTTCGCGTTTTCGCTTAAGTGAAGACGCATTATCATCTCATATCTTACTCATTTTTTAAAGTTAAAAAAAATTCTCATTTATGGCACTTATATGCTTATATCTTATATTCACCCGAAAGTTGAAAAAAGCGAAAGTGTGTAGCCCAGATCAGTCACATACCCATGACTGACTGGCCCAACTTCACAAGTTACAACAATCATAAGATAAAATTATCAAATTTTAGTACGGGGACTTGAATAGCAGCAGTTGATATCTCCGGCGTTCATCCAAATTAGTGTTACTCCGCCGGCGAAGTCACACTCCTCTCTCTGCGCCGCCGCTGCAATTTGTTTCAAACTCAGGTACATATCATCTCTCTCTTCTTTATCTCCCCCAGACACGCACAACGCTCTTTAATCATGGTGGAATTGCGGGAAATCACAATGAGCTGCTTCAACTCGGCATCATATAATATCAATGCTCCTTCTTTGCCTGTTTCCTAAAGTTTGGATTTTACCAATTATAATCTTCTTTTGTGCATGTCTTTCTATGGTTGTGGGCAGATAAACTTACAATGGATCTATTAATGCTGACATTGTTTCTTGGATTTGTATCGGGGATGCTCATTCTGATCCCTCGACTTCGAAAATCTGGTTATTTTTCTTTTTCTCTTTTTAGTTTTTGTCAATTTTACACGATTGTACTATTTCGGTTGACTGAATGAATTTGGTGGGATGCAGATAGTGGAAAAGGGGCGCAGCAAAAGTTTACTTCTCAGGTATAGATTCGAATCCGTTGTTTTTTCCGACCACTAGTTCGAATTAGGATTACTTCAATGAAGAGACTAATTCGAAAAAGAAAAAATATATTAATTTATATTTCTGTGAGTGTTCACTGACATGTATAATTTGCTAGTTATGAGTTTCATACGGATTAGAAGGAGAGGCAACTTTTCCCTCATGTTGGCTAACATATCTAAGTTGTTATGATGAAATCCAAAAGAACTGGATGCAGAGAATTCTCTATTTATCATCCAGTTTTAGTCATTAGTTTCAATATATATGTCATTAGCCAATCAGTTCAACGGAACTGTTCCAGCCAGAGCCAAAGAGAGTGAATGTGATGAACTTATTGTCAGATATAAATTAGTAAATGGGAAGTTGACAATCGAAGTGTCACTATGCTTCAATGGAGGGAATATATACTGATGCATGCTGCAGTGTTAATGTATTGTGCTTGAAGTCTACGAGCCTTTTCAATTTCTCAAGGAAAAGAAAGCTTGTCCTGATTAGGATCTTAGCTTCCCCGCAGATGTAAAAAATAACATGTATCTAAATCATGATGATTCTGGAAATGAAACTGGCTCGCATTTTTTAACTTAAAGCTTGTTTGCCTTAATTTTGCAGTTCTCTTTCTTAAAAGATTGAACGGAAGTTACCTATAAAAAAAAAGACAGAGATAATTATGGATGCCAGATGTAATATTCAGGGTAAATGATGTATAGAGTTTGAGATCAACCATTCCAATTTTTTATTGTCTTTTGGTCTAGATTTGCCAAATTACAATGCATGGTTTTATTGAATTACTTGGTTGGTTCACTGTTGCTCTTCTCCTCTGTTGAGTCTCTTTCTGATTGTCACGATTACTGTTTAGGCATCCAAAGCATACACCAAAGCCGAAGTTTCATCACACAATAAGAGGACTGACTGTTGGATCATCATAAAAGACAAGGTTTTCTTCAGAACTCAAATCTGATACTTGAATTTCTAAATACAAAAGAAGCATGGTCGGATGTGCTGTTGTGATCACCATCATATGGACTTTCTCTAAGAGAGACCGATTTATTTGCTGGGCTTTTAGGTCTATGATGTTACCTCCTATGTAGAGGAGCACCCTGGTGGTGATGCTATCCTTGCACATGCTGGTGATGATTCGACTGAAGGCTTCTTTGGGTATGTCTTCTATTTCATCAATAAGTCATGACTATAGATTTCTAGCATGTGGTGAAGCAATATTTGACCTACTTCTTGAAGATTCTACCATTTGTTTCATCTTCAACTGTTATACTTCATGTTTCGAGCTCTCTTTTTTGCTGTGGCTTTGCATAGTTTGATGAATGAAAATCTAGGTCAATCTGTTTCTTGTTACAGGCCACAACATGCTACACGTGTCTTTGACATGATTGAGGACTTCTACATTGGTAATCTAGTGAAGTAATTATTTGGACATCGACTCAATCGGTCAGTTTACAATCATGTAATTTTGGAGCTCAATCGTATTATTTTTGAAACGTTGCAGTGCATTCAACTTAAATACTCGTATTCTTTTGTTGTTAATCAAACTTGTGATCCGTTTTTAGTTCTTCTAATTTGATCGCTGATTTTTTTCTTCCAGTAGTTTCAGAATAGGAAATGCAAATTTGTTATAACAGATTTCGTATATCTTGTTCTTGTGTCATGTCCCAGTGAAAATAAACCCAGCATTAGTCGAAAATTTGAGTAGCTTGCTTTTACTTACAGCCATATATATTACGTCTTATCTTTACTACTTGTTGGATACTACCTGAAGAATAACGGATTCATAGTGCTTTCAAGTAAAAACCAAAGGAAGCACAAGTTGCATTACCTGAGTTGTGTTAAAAATTTAAGTTTTCTTATCTTTTCTACTTCTTCCATATGTATCTGCTAATATCCATGTACTCGAACAACCAAGATAAAGATGTATCTGAACTGATCAGGTTGATTGCAAGTGAGTTCTTTAACAGAAAAAGGACAAACTTAACTACTGCACTTCTCCTGGAGGACTCTACTCTGATGATTTTTTTACATTTGATACATTATACTCCCTTCGTCCTGCTATAAGTGGTATATATACCTTATTAGGCTGTCCCACTATAAGTCATCTAGTCCAAAAACAAGATACTTTTCACAAACAAATAATTAATCAATTTTCATGGATTTTACTACTTTACACACAAAATACAACTTTCTTATTCTACATATCCAATTCATGTAGGCTATTAATAGCGGGATGGAGTAAGTATTAGTAACGGCAAGATCCATGATATTATTATAAGAAAAAGAATCAAACACACCCTTATGTTTTCACCAAAGATCAACTAAACTCCTACTATATATATTGTTAGATACAATTAAACCCTTAATATTTGTAATTCTTAATATTAATGCACCCCCTTACTAGTTGTTATTTCCACTCCAGATTAAGTTTATTATAGATTTTTTTGTTCTATTTATTTAATTTAAGAATTATTTTTTTTCATCTAATAAATAATGCTCTACGTAATTGTTTTATGAAAATTTTCATATAATTTTTTTGTGGTATAACATTGAACTAACCAAAGTTGATTTTTTATTTTTATATTTTCTTTTTTATTTTAATTTTTCTGTCCTATTCTATTTATTGTCTTTTTTTGTTCTATAAATTTGGTGCAGTTTTTTCATTTGATTATTTTCTTTCTTATTTTTTGATTTCTTTTTTTGTTTTTCTAATTCTACTTCAAAAATATTTCTGGTTTATTTCATATTTCTTATGTATGTTCCAAATTATTTTTATCTCTATTCTTTCTTTGATGGCTACCCCCTATTACACTATGGGTAGCAAAAAATTCGTCATCGTCGTTCACTAGCACTTCGTCTACAATGCACTTGCATGAATGTGTCATTGTTGACTATTGATATTAAAAATAGATATTGAAAAAAATAAGAAAAGAAAACAAAGTGACGAATATGAAGAATAACAATAACAAAGAGGTCATCTCGTTCAACTTTTCACGCAAACTTATTAGTTGTGAGTCTGTAAGATTTCTCTGCAAAACTATAATTTACTAAAAGAAACTTAAAAAATTGTAATATTTTATATATACATGTATTATAGTAATAAAAGGTTATATGAAATGTTTTATAATATCATCAAATAGAGCTTTAAATAATTAGATGAAAAATTTACAAGCTAGTTCTATTATTTTAATTAAAAATTAGAAAAGAAAACAAATTGAGATAAATATATTTGGAGTGGTAAAAATAAATAGCATGAATATTAAACATTAAAAACATTAATGGGTTAATTATAACTAAAAATATATCAAGAATTTAGTTGGACTTTGGCATAAATATTGAGGGTGTTTTTTAACATTTTCTCTATTCATAATTGAAATATCAGCATGATGAGTATGTCATAAAGTATGACTTTGCATTTATTCGTAGTGTTTAAATTTCATTATAAAGGGAACAAGCAAATTCACTAATGTTAAATCTAAACTTGATCTTTGCACAAAATAAAGTTTTTGCAGACAAAAAAGCCCTATAAACTGATGGTTGTTACTCAAACTAACACCAACTCTTTTATTGATTTATTGCTAGAAATTCATATTTCAATTTCTTTAACTTTTCATTTCCTTTATACTTACTATTTACATTCAGAAAATGATAATAACTTCAAAAATAGTCAAATTAAAACCGTAAAAATTATTTCATTTTTTATTGTCCATCAGCCATGCATTCTTTATTCTAAAATAAAAACATACACATTTATGTAAAAATCAAGCAAGATTGCATTTTGGTTGTGGTAATCCTGTAAATAAAAATAATTTCACATTTTAGCTTATAAAAAACAAATAAGAGAAAAACCATAAGTAGGGTGTAAAAAGGAAGAAAAAGAAAATGTCTTATAATCTTGTACCAGCAGCTTCCATCTTCCAGAAAGCAATAGGGGTCAAGACATAGGGATCTTCAATGATGGCTGATGAGAAAGAATTAGAAAACCGCTACCTAATTCTTCAAGATGATATCTTCCATTCAACCCAACCTTTCCTGTATCATATCATGCACATGTTATGCTTGTGCTTCTGGAGTGTGAATACTATAGCACATTATCAAATGCAGACCATCAAAGATCAAACGTTGCTTCACCCAACTACTATGATTCCAAGTTTATACAGGGTTTCTAATGTAGATTGGTAACTTACAAGTATAAATATATGCAATAGGACTGATTTGGACATCGGCAATAATCCCAAGAAACTGCAGTAACATTAAATGAAAACAATTTGTATCGGGACAGAAATATGTCTTACGAGGTAAGGACTGAGAAGATAAACCAAGAAGCATCAAAATTCGAGCCACGAGATATAAATATAAATTAAGAAGATCTCATGATCGTGATTCACTAGCAACGATGCAGAAAATCAGCAAAACCACTTTGTCATATGAAAACAGCAACGACTATAAAATATAAAATGCTATCATAAAAATCGCCAGATTCACATATTTTTGGCTTGCCAAAATAATTTATGCCTGTATCTGGAGAGAAAAGTAACATATATTGGACGATCATTTAAGTTGAAGCCTACATTATATCTAACCTCAAACCAAACACAAGTTCAGTTGATTACCAGAACATCTCAGTCAATTGTGATAATTTGCTTTCTCATGTATGACTGTTGTAGCCGCTTCCTGTTAGGTGATTGAGCAGAACACCAGCTGCAACACTTACATTCAAGCTCTCCACCGCCAAGAAGGAGGTGAATTCTTGAGGACTCTCAACATTGTCCACATCCTCATCTCCTGTCAGCATCAAATCAACTGGTAGATTTCCAGGAATCCTAATTAACTGAGTGCACGATCTTTCCACCAATGGCCTCAAACCAGTTCCCTCACTTCCTAGAACCAGTATCGTTGGTGCACCGGGAACAACTCCATTCAAAGGAATAGCTCTTTGAGAAACTGCACCTCCAAGAACCCGCCAACCATTTCCAGCTGAGGATGTCAAGAACTGCATCATATTCTTACACGATCTAAGTTCCATTAATTCAAGCGAGCCAGCACTGGCTTTGCTCACAACACCACTCAAAGGAGCCGAGTTCTTAGCACACAACACTACTCCAGCAGCTCCAAAAAAGTAAGCAGAGCGGATAATTGCCCCAAGATTCTGAGGGTCAGTAACTTCATCCAATGCCAACCAAAGAGGGCCCTTCTCTCCCTCTGTAGAAACCGCGTCCAACTCCTTTATACCAACCATTTCCAAGGGAGATGCATCCAGAACCAAACCCTGATGAGGCCTATTATCAACAACCATGTTGAGATCATGCTTGGACAGCTCGTTTGTGCTTAGACCAATTTTGTCTGCCATCTTCAAGATATTCTCAAACCCCTTCTTATCCTTTTTCTTCCTATTATTACTACTTAAGTCCAACCCTTCCTGAACATACAAAGTATAGAATTCTCTCCGACCAGCTGAAAGAGCAGCCAAAATAGGACCAACTCCATACACACCTTCTCCCACTATTCTTGGCATTGTAGATTCCTTAGCTTCTTTCCACGTCTTTGTACCCCAACTTTCTTCTCTGTTCCATCTCCTGAGTTCCGGTCTCTCAGGCGCTGGCCTCGCCTCAACATAGTTGTCATACCTCTTCCTAATGTTATACCACCTCGAATCATTCTCGACCCCAGCCTCCTCCTCCTCTTCATCCTCATACTTAACATAACCACTACTTCTATTCCTGAATCCATCTCTCCTGCTCTCTAACTTTGGCATGTCGGCATTCTCTTCCGTGGAAGCACCACCTCTAAATCCATTTCTCTTCCTCTCTAACTTTGGCGTTTCGGCATTCTCTACCGTGGAAGCACCACCCCCTTTTAAGAACTTCTCCGCCGACTCCTCCCACGAAGACTTAGCCCCCTTGCTTGCCCCAATTTTCACAACCTTTCTACGTTCCCCTCTTTCCGCGGATGCAGCTAACCACGGGAGGGGCTTTTCACTTGTTTCAGCCGCCTCGTTTAAACTTGAACTCGAAAAACTCCTCCCTCCGAATAGTGAACAGTTCAGGAAACGATTTCTCACACAATTTGTGGCTCCAACAGAGAGAAATTGCTCGAGAGCTTTTCTTTTACTCGACCCAAGAATTAAATCGAAACCAGCAATTACGGAGACGGGCTTTGGAGCGTTAAACTGACAAAGAAACTGTGTGGGCCGCGAAGAAATCCTAAATGCTAAAGGTAACGCTGCAGGCTTGGACATGTTCACTAGAAATGTAGTCTATGGAAAAGATGAATTATTTGGTATGACTATGGCTCAAAGCGTCAAATTCAAAATCGATTCTGATAAGAGGTGAAAGGAAGAACTGAGCAACCGAAATAGCGTATTCTTGCATATAAATTAATGGATAGAGATACCTTAAATTAGAATTTTGACGGTGGGTTTAATCCTCTCTGATTCGTGGAAGGGTTTATCCTTCGTTCCTGAAGGAGGGCTGCAAAAACTGCAAGAAACCAGTGAAACGATGTCGTTGGGGCCTTGGTGATTGAAAACTGCGTTTCCACTTTCCAATATTATGTGCCCTAGTTAAAGGTAAAATTACAGTGGAAATTTCATCGGCCTAAACCTAAAAGACTATTGGTTAAAAAATTAGCAAATTTTGGATTTAAATGATTGGAATAATATTTTTTCACTTTTATATTGAATCTAATTGCAATCATTACATGCATTATATATTTAAATTTAAATTGATATTAACAAACATTAGATAAATTAAAGTGTGAGAGAAGAATGAACTCCGATTATAAAGTTCTTGTTCTCATTATCCTAAATGCCATATATGAATGTAATTAGGGGTGAGGAAGAATTGTAGAAGCATCGGCGATGGCGAAGAAGAAACATGATAGTAATAGGATAAGTCCATAAATAATCTGCAAAACCATGGCTCATAGAGTCATAGTTGGGATCTATGTTAATCAAATTATTTTCGCAGTGAAACCAACATGTTGCTGCTTTACCCCTTTCCGATGTTCCAGAAAAAAGGTTCCCGAAATGGGAATCTTTTTTTTTTCTGTTCCACAAATGGGTAAGACGCTGAGCCGGCTGATTATAATGGTTTTTTTGTTGACTTTGTTGTTTATCTTTCATTATAATAGAATACACTTAATTTCTTTAATTTCTTCATTACAATAAAATGCATTACAGTCAAACTACATTAACAAGCAAATGTGAATCAACTACAAATAGATCAAATACAAGGTAAATCAAGAATGTCATGTGGTACAATTTCTTCTGTTATGTCCACTTTGCCCACAATTTGTGCAGCGTCGTGATGCTCTTGGCTGATCGGGCT